>JAUOBW010246766.1:0-18752 GCA_032360285.1 Lepidozona retiporosa | reverse complement strand
AAGCATTTTTTTATAAAAGAGATTTTTACGGCAATATTTTGTAAAATTAAAAGGGTCATAACTTTTGAAGGAGAATTCCGATTTTGATTTCTTTTCCATTTTTTTCAGACTATCCTTTTTATGAAGTTAAAAGGTTTAATTTTTAGTTGAGGCTATATGATAAGAGGGTCTGGTAAAAAAAGTACAACTCATTTTGAAGAAATTTTTTCATTAGTTTTG
This sequence comes from Lepidozona retiporosa, assembly GCA_032360285.1. Lineage (NCBI taxonomy): Eukaryota > Metazoa > Mollusca > Polyplacophora > Chitonida > Ischnochitonidae > Lepidozona > Lepidozona retiporosa. Next base: position 18,533 of record JAUOBW010246766.1, on the reverse strand, counting down.
CGGTGTATTTTGGGCTTTTCCCTGGACGGCTTGGGGCCTAAACGGGATGTTTCAGGCCTAAAAATCACCCAATTTAGTTTAAAATTTCAATGAAGCTTATTCAACATAGAATAAATCTTTTTATCAGAATGGCGGCTTATTTTGGGCTTTTACACGGGGGACCTGTGGCTTAAACGGGCCGTTTTGGGGCCCGAACATCATGTTTTGGCCATTTTCTCCAAAACTGCTTTTGTTCAAACTTTTCATGAAGCCTAGTAGATATAAAAAAGAAGCTTACTTTGGCGGCCTATTTTGTGCCCCAACCTCTAGGAGGCCTAGGGCCTTAACAGGGAATTTTAGGCCTCCTAAATCAGGTTTTGGCCATTTTCTCCAAAAGGTCCGGCCGGGGGTCCATTAGTCACTTAGTTTTTGTTTACCATTTTTCTGCCCTAGCTTAAACAGCCATATTTTGTTAATGAGAGAGTGGTTTGTGATATGAGTTTTATATTCCAGATGCTTCATCTTTTTTCTACAGATTTTTGAAAATGATTAATATTATAAAATATGTTTACTTTTCCTTATAATGCTAAAGAAATAACAGTAGGTCGATTTGAAACATTTTCTCAAAGAACGACTTCTAATTTATGAACATGTCCATGAAGTTTAATGACGTGTGACGTATCAGACGACGCAAGTGGTTGCTGCCAAAAACTTAACAGGGCTCTCCCATGAGGTGCCAAAAAGATCAAAAATGTCAAAAACAGGGTTTTTGCAATTTCCTCAAAAACAGTTCTAATGATTTAACTATTTTTTAATGGGATTTAATTAAGGTGGCGGATGAGTCAAATGATGAAGCCAAAATTATTTTTTGGAGAAAATCTTTTTTTATTCCTAAACAAAAATATAAACCTTTCTTTCTATAATAGTGAAAAAAAAATATGTATTAAAGGTCATTTTAGGCATTTTATTTTAGGAACCGGACTAAAAATTACCTTAGCAACAGAGCGAAAGTGGTTGCTATGCGATTTTTGAAAGAACCGGAGTGTTTATGCCAAACTTCAGCTCTATACGTCATATATTTTCGTGTAAAAGTAACACAGAACTTTTTTTTTTCTTGGCAATTTTTTTTCGCTGGGTTGTTGTGATTTTGTATTGTTGCAATACTGACTTACCTTGATACTTGGGAACCTATTTATGCACTTATTGGATTGAAATATAGATTAACAACATTGTCTAATGTTATTTATGTTTGATTTTTGTATTTTAGACAAGATATTAAAGTTGATACAATGGGAAAGGTTGAGACAAGTCGAAGACGAAACTCAACTAAAGTTTAGAGAAAACGAAAGCGTGTTTTCAATAAAAAAGCAGTTACTGAGATGGAAATTCATTCTCCTGCTTCTGCCTCTTCTTCTGGTCTTGCAATAGAAGGTAGTGAAACTACAAGGGTGCAAATCGATTACCCAATGTATCCAGAAAAGAACTTGAACCATTATTCACACGCCTTTCAGCTGATGCACTTCTCCAGCGTTGCCTAAACGGGTATACCCAGAACCAAAATGAGGCGATAAATGGTTCACTCTTAAACCTAATCCGGTCTACGAGTTGTCCACGGATTGACTACTATATTCTGGTCCTAATGACCAGATTAGTAGACCAGAATAATCTGGTCATGTGGACCAGATTCTACTGGTCAACTAGACCAGACTCTGCTGGTCATGCAGACCAGAATAATCTGGTCATGTGGACCAGGTTTTACTGGTCAACTAGACCAGACTGTGCTAGTCATGCAGACCAGGATAAGCTGGTCACGTGGACCGGATTTAACTGGTCAAGTAGACCAGACTATGTTGGTCGTGTAGACCAGATTTATCTGGTCAATAATCTGGTCATAGTGACCACTTTGATCTGGTCAGCAAGCCCTGGTCAAGTAGACCAGACTAAGGTAGTCACTTCGTGGACAAAACGTAGACCGGATGTTTCTGGTCACGTAGACCGGGTTTTTCTGGTCACGTAGACTGGATTTCTAAGATCATAATACAATTCAATTTATTAAAAGTTTTATTATTCTCAAACAATGTAGTAAAAATGTACAGAATAAATGAAGCCCTAATAACATATACAAATAAGATATTTAATAAGCAATAATGCCAGAATAAATCAAAACAATCTTTTCTAAAAATTAGAAAATTAAATGTGTGCGAAATTATATTTGTACGAATAAGGTAATAAGCAAGCAATATAATTTTGTGCCTAAAATATAAAAATATTTTTTATTATTATATTTAATATTATGTTTGCAAATTAATTTGTAAGTCTCCCGGACACTCGACATTTGCTCAAACTTATTTTTGAGAGTGAAATTCTCTCAAGTTTCTAAAACTAAAGTATATAAATGACCTAAATAATGAATGAATTTAGTAGGTCACAATAACAATTTTTGAAAGTAATGTCTACAATGAAATTTAGTGAGAACATACATACAAACTTTATCAAGCTGAATGCTTTGTGAAAGTTATATTTTTTGCACAATATTCTTCAACCAGTTTCTTTGACATGAAAAGGTTTTCAGTTTTTTATGCATCACCAAATTATGGCAATAGGTTAAATTAACTATTTTAACAAGTAAAGTTTTACTGGACCCCCGGATTTTAATAAATAATAACAAATACCTGTTTAGTGGTCTGTGTGTGTACACAAAATATATATCCTTCTAACTTTATAGTCTGGGTCCAATTGTTCCGATTTAAGCTCCCGTGAGCACAGACTTGTTAAAAGCAATTTTATTTTTGAAATGCATTATATGGGTGGTATAAAAGAGAATGTACCAGGATGACAATTTTTTTTGACCCGGTGCCCCAAATGGGGCACATTTACGTTACCCCGATTTTTGCAGGCGAAAAATATTTTTTTCTTCAAAAATGTCTGAAGTAATGGTTTGCTGATACAGAATTTGACGCTGATCATTTTTGGCTTCAGAACCTTATGCTGAAAATGAGCGGGTCAATTTTTCCAAATTTCCAATCTAAAGCTTCTTTTAACATTTTTATATATTGTACTTATGTGAACTTGTTTATCTCATATTGATATCCCAAGCTTTTTACGGTATTTTACGAAAAAAAACTAATACAATTCGATTTCCGCGAAAAAATAATTTTGATCAACATCGAAAAAAAATTCCCTCAAAAATTTCTTCGCTTAATAGTTATGTCCATGTATTACCCCCAAAAATATATCATTAAATAAAGTAAAAGATGTGTGTATATTTACAAATTTACAATGGTACTATAACATATTTAAACATTTAGTTTATGGAGAAGTTTTGATACCTTGGCAGACTTTTTTATTCCATCATGAATACCAAGCAGTGCGTTTTGAAAAAAGGAAAGTGTGCTTTCCATCAATGGTGTATATTCAATGTTAAATACATAATAGCAAGCAATTATGCTTATGATCGCGTTAAACAGATCTTCTGTTTCCCCTACAACGACCCCTTCAACGTAAGTATATATCACACTCCCGCATGTCCGCAACTTTGGATAACTTGACACTTCTTCGCTTTCCATTAGATACATTGTATCGATATCTTCATTTAGTTGTCCCATTAGTACAAATATCGATGCGCAAAACTTTATATCTAAAAATACATCTTATATGACATACATACATCTCCCATGCACCCTTTTTAACAATTTGTTTGACATGTGTATAATTTACATACCGGAATAACAATCCCCATAAAAAAGCTATAGTAACCTGATATGTGTCAATTTTAAAAGTCATTTTCATCTACAAGAGCAGAAAATTCTATAAACAGTTTTTTCAAAGAAGTCTTCTTTTTTTAGATATTTAGCCTAGAAGGTCAGAAAAATAGCATATAGCCTAAAACAAAATTTCAATCAAAACGCCTTTTTATACTAGAATCGGCAAAATTCACTAAAAATTTTATTTTTCACTAGAACTACCCGGAAGGAATGTTGTTTTAGCCTTATAAGTTATTGATCTAAGAATTGGGAATTCCTCTCATGTGTTAGAGAAGTTATGAAAAATCCATAATTCAAAAAACCGACTCGGAATCAATGAGTTAATTTATTAATAGCAGCCAAAAATGAATGACCTCGCACACCGCATTAATACAAGTTAAAGCTCTTATGAGTAATTAGTTAAGTACGGTCAAACAAATTGCATTGAAAATTAAACAATGGGGATGAAATTAATATTACTTAGGGCGGTAGCCCCCAGTCCTCAAGGTGGCGACTGCCTTGGAATTTTAACCTAAAAATAAATTACTTAGTTCAAAGAAACTTTCGCAAGGTCTATAACTTGCAAAATATTTTGGATAAACTTTTTCGAATTGACAAATTAAAACGATTTTGCGAAGTTTTTCCGAACAAAGTACCTCTACATTTCCAATCCCACCCTAAATTTTAATTTGAACAAAGTTCACACAGAAAAACTGCTCATATTTGTAGTATTATATTATAATCACACGCCAAAAGTTAAATATACAAAAAATAGAAGATTTTATAGAAAAATTTGATTTAGAGATATATATAAAAGCTCACTTAGTAAGTCTAAGATTTACAGTAAATGATCACATGTGTCCAAGGGGGTCGGTTCCCCCCATTTAAAGATTCCCCCATCGGGGTTACCCCCAGTAGGTCGTAGTAAACTTATTTTCACCTGAAACACGCAGAGCCCCCACCAGGAAGACAATCCGCGTACCATTGTACAATCCTGTGGTGCGAACAAATGAAATCTTAAAGATTACTGACATCAAAATTACCTCATTATTATTACGTTTTAGGCTACAAGGGAGAAATGAACTCCCCTATCTGCAAAAGTTATTCTCCCGCATCCGGGTTCCCCAGTTAGGGAAATTTGAGGTCCCCACTGAGACCAAATTTTGGTTCCTATGTCCCTGGAGGGAGCAGGACGCAATGGATCAATACATCAAAAATTCCCTACCAGTCCATTTTTTGAACCATTAAAAATTCTAAACTAACCTTCAAATTAAAATTTGATAATCCAAAGTTGACAAACTGAATAAAATTGAAAATTATATATACTCACAGTTAGATCTCTCAGTTCCGCTAGCAGCTACAATATCATCCCGAAGAACACTTCAGGCTCCGCTTTTAAGACGGAGAAGGAGAGTAGCTTCTCGACATATTTTCCTAGGTTTCGCCTGAAAGTAACAATGAGGTCAATGCCTGTCAATCGCTTGAATTCTTTTTGCAGGCCTTTTTGAGAAAATAGAAATGGCCATTGACTCTCTATGTCAACAATCGGATGTATCTCTTTCGTGATATACTGTCGACGGGACGCAAAGGTTTTATCCATACCAATATCAATCAATGATTGTTTCCGGCTGGAAGGGTTAGCCTTAGATTGGTCTTCCAATGTTTTCCGATGCTTTGCTAACGATAGTTCATCTTCGCCTTCAACACCCTCTGGACAGAAGTTCTTGACGCCCCAAACATTATGTGGTCCTATGTAGACTGATTCCCCTGTTGCCTTTTTTGCATTCGCTTTGGCGATCTTCTTAATGTTTCGATCAACGTCATCAACTAAACGATATGTTCGCTTTCGTGAATTTTGGATAAAATCTGTAAACTTTGTATTCCAAGAAAACTATAAAAAGAAATAATGGAAATAAAACATGGATCGCTTGATGGTGGGACAGATATGGATCAAGGCCTCAATAAATACATTTACGTTTAAAGTTGAGCCAAAAGAATGATTGGTTTGATTTGCCAATTAAACAAGCACTACGTGACTAATAGACCCCGGTCCATATTTAGACAAACCATAAAGACACACATTATAATATGCTACACCATTTTACATCATACTATACTACACTATTTTACACATACTACACTACACGCTATACTATACTACTGTACTACACTAATACTCACTATATCACACTATACCATACCACGCCACACTACACTATACCATACTATACTTACTATACAATACTGTACTTTCGGTCTATATAACTCAAGAACTAGAATTTCACTGGATAGAAAATCATTTATGCTAAATCATGACCAAATTTTAAAAAAATCTAATGAACGGATTTTCAAAATTCTCAAAAGACCTCATTTTTCGCAATATTTGAGCGAGACCCGGCCCCCGAAATTTCTTTAAAAAACCGGCATTGTCACTCGCATCGCTATATTGACCTATAATTTCATGCAAAATTTCAGAAAAATCTAATGAACAGTTGTTCTTGATAAAAATTACCGGAAGTACGAACGAATGTCTCCAATCGGCTTTGTCGGGGGTCCAAAAAGGATCAGTTAAAACAAAAAATAAATAAAGCCTACCAAACATAAATCGTGACAAAATTATGTATGGTGATTATTGAACAGTGGAATAGAACACCTTTTTAGCATAAACAAAACAGGATATGAATACGTTGACACTATTATATTGCAATGTTATACCCTGAAAACTGTCGAATCCATTTCTTTGCACAATTATGGCTTTTTCTCTCTTATTTAGCTAGGTCCATGACAATGGTATTAAGCTGAGAAAAACTTAGGGATTCCTAAGTTCTCTGACAAGATGCATAGATAATTTCCAAAGGTGTTATATGCATAGAAATAACATTTTTACTGTTAGAAATACTTTTTATTGTAATAACTTTCGAAATTTTCAAAAACTCTAAGGAACATTAGGAAAAATTTAAATTTGGCGGAATTTAATTTGGCAGATCATCAAATACGTTTAAATTTGACGGAATTTAATTTGGCCATTTTCATCAAAACCGACAAATCCGCCAAATCTTCTTCCCGCCAAAATTTCTTCCTTTAAGGTAGGTTTTCTAATGGAAAGCAGATTTCATTGAGGCTAAAAACCAACTTACCTCAGCGTCCGAATTGTGTTCAATTGATCCTGATAAATGTGGCCATTTCAGAAGAATTGCTTTAACAATAAAATGTTTCTGCTTCGGCGAAGGGTAATAGGTATAACGAGTAACATCATCCAATATTGCACGAAAAAGTTGACTTCGCTGAGTTTTATTAAGTGTTACTTTTTTATTCAACATCAATATAACAGGAGACGGAATAGCTCTTATGGGTAACACATAAGGTAAGGGTAAATCTCTAAATCAAAATATATGATATGTTTTAATTTTAATGAAATATCTGAAACAAATATCTGAAACGAAATATTCATTAATTCTAAAAGAAATATTTGTTGATCAGATTACGACTCTTCCTGCGGACATAAGTCCGATATTTTTTTTTTTAGAAATAACTCATCCAAATTAATTGTTAATTGCTCTCTAAACCATTTGGTTACATGTACCAATATTTTAATTACAAATTAATGGTTTTCAGTTTAAATATTCCATGCAAGTGATTCCAAAACTACGCGAAAAATTGACGGCTCCTCGAACATTCCAATAATTTTATTTACAAGAGTAGTGATAACGCGAGTATCGCTCACGTCTCATTCCAAGGCCTGAAATAGTTATAGGGTTTATTAATGCTTATTTAGAAAGGTGCATGCATATTTCGTATTAATTTAGTAGATTGGAACAAGCAATATACCGCAATGCCTCGATTAAGCACTCTCCTCGAATAAGCCCCCCCTAAATGCAAAAAATATTTAATAAGTCCCTCCCTCGAATAAGCGCCCCCTCGAATAAGCGCCCCCCCCAATAATAAAAAAATTCTAAAATCACATAAATTTAATGAATTTACTAAGTAAAACTTATTTTTAGCAGATCAGTAACTGTATTGTATGCCTGTATGTCCAAAAGATTAGGTAAGATTACGAATAAATTGGCATATATATTAAGTTTTCAGAAGAAAAAATAGCAAGATTTTTTCTTGACTTGAAGGAAATTTGAAAATAATTTAATAAGCGCCCCTCTCGAATAAGCGCCCCCTAAAAGTCAAAAAATTACATAAGCGCCCGGGCGCTTGATCGAGGCATTACTGTATTTTTTGAACAAAATTTAATAAGGAAAGTTAGACAAAAACAACATGATTGAGCAGCACATACAAAATACTTACTTGTGGGTTAATATGGGTTCTTTGACTTGTTGATCAGGCTCATCCTCCACATCAATTGGCATTGAACTGTTGCACCTAAAAATAAAATAGTTCCAAAAAACTAACTTTTTTATGAAAACGTATCTTAAAATAATTAGTTAATTCAAAGTTTTTTAAATATGCTTTATAAAAGTTTCATCAACTAACTACTTAAAGAATTGCATTAGCAAAAAAGATGTAGTCATTTTTGTAGTCAAATTATGTTATTTTAAGGATATTATATACAAAATAATAAATATATACCACACAAGCATCACTAGGAAATTAGATAAAGAATATCCTGATTAAATATATATTTTAGCCACATTTCTGGTAGTATAAATATCTATAAAGTATTTGAAAGGCTTAATTAGACACAAAACTTCGTGAGAACGATAAATATATTGTTAATAATGCAAATAAATTGAAATGAAACATCGTGGAAAATTGAAAAAAATATGGGTATGTCCTTGAGAAAAATGTTATTTTTGGTAAAAAATAGTAACTTTTCGATTTTCCAGGTCCCAGTAACCTAAAATAAGAAATTTTGACATATGCGTCAAATGAAGCAAACATGCAAAATTTAAAAACAAATTTCACTGTTTTCAAGAAAATTAAGAAAACAATTTTCAATAAACGAATTAGACCCCAGAACGTTCATGTGCCAAGAAAATGACAGAAATGATTTTCGGAGAAAAATTCTCACTGTTGCACCCTGACTACAATCGCAAATTTTTCGAAAACTTTAATTCAGTAAAATATGGCACACCAGAAACAAATCACAATTACCTTTTCGCTTCACGAAATATAGGTTCAGGCTTAACTGTAGTTATGTCATCGTCATCGAGTGCCATACTTGAGTTGGCTTCAACATGAGAATCAGTTGCACTAAAAAACAATTTAAACAAGATTCGTGGACATGTTTTATAAGGAGTAGCAGAAACAGTCATTTTGCTTACCTTATGTTATGGTTATCTTGAAAAATTCAACTTTTCGTTGTTTTGGTTCGTTTATTCAGAAAGCTCTTCGTAAGGCGATAGGGGGGGGTCAAAATAATAATTTTTGAGAAAATTGAAAACATGTTAATTATGTTGCATTTTTTCGAATTTAGGGGGCTTCCTGAACAAAAACAAGAATTTTCGCCAGGTGCCCAAATGAGTCAAAAGAAGCCCCCTATGGACCTCTAACATCATGAAAATTTATAAAAAAATTAATGAACGGATTTCGATAAAATTGAAAAAATCTAATTTTTTTTTTTCCGGGCCCATCGGGCAAAAACGAGAATTTTTGCCAGGTGCCCAAATGGTTAAAAATAATTCCCCTAGGGGCCTCTAACATCATGCAAAATTAAAAAAAAATATATGGGCACAGTCATTAAAAGCCCGTCAAAGTGTGACATTGGCTTTTTAGCCAAATTTAGAAAAATTACCGTATCTTGATATCAAATAGGGCTATCAATAAAAAAATTGGTGAGCTTTTAGAAACCCAGGGCTAACACAGAATGGCAGCGGGTAGAAAATTGAAAATCGATCCAGAGTAGATATATGATAATTAGTAACAAAATGTTACTTCATTATCTTTGAATTCTATAAACACATTTAATTAATTAGATAACATGATTGAAATTATTGTAAATGTGTACGTAAGATATTCCTTAACTTTGCTATGGGCGGACAGAAGTGGCGTAACAGGGTAGAAATAAAGTTATAGGTCAAAACGTAACAACACAATATTTTGATAAAGTTATCATGCGAAATCTATAATATTTACAAACTAGGAACAAATAAAATATAAATCTGTCACTAAATATAATTTTCTTTGGCTACTTAACATACTTATATACCAAACTAATGTGAAATTAAGGCTTAAAATAGGCAGAAATATGGTAAAATCGTAACACATTTACTTACAGCTTAATCTATTTTCTTATAAAATTCCTAAATGAGGTAGTTTTAAAAGATACTAAGTAAATATTCTGGAATTTACTTATACATTGATCATATATACAAATAATAACTATCTTGAAACTAGTAAAAGTAAAAATGTGGTAAAATAGTAACATTGATCATCTAGCTTATTCAGTTAACCACATAGATATTTAAAGCTTATTCGACTTTCTTAAAACTAATTAGAATGTATCTAATACTTATAAAATATAAACAATAAAAATAGGCCTGTTTTAAAATTTAGGTTAGGGTTACATTATGGTAAAAATGTAACACTAGATTTATGTAGTATTTTATATTGCACAAAACATTTATGTGTTGGTAATGAAACAAAATTTACTTTAAGCTAAATAAAATATATAATATGCTTTTTAAAAATACATAAAAGAACAATTATAAACTAAAAATTATACAAAAACTAGAAACCAATATGAAATATAAGAAAAAATTTAAAGTTGTAAAACTTATACGAGGTTAGTGTGTGATAAAAATGTAACATACTATATTTTAGAGAAATTCAGGTTGAGAAATATTTATTGTATAATTTTCTGAAGCAAGAAGGTTATTTTTTACCTTCAAATTATATTAAATATCTTGATAAAATTCATAATTTTTATTAAAATTATTCTAGTATAATCGCCCCATTAAAAATATATAATAAAATAACCAATAAGAAATTATATAACGCAATATAGTAATAAAAGTGTAACGTTTTACAGTATAATGTTACCATTTTATCACAAACTTATTTATAACAGGGTTTTTACGGTAATTATCATGAACAATTTATGAAGTAATATTTCAGGATTTATTAAATAGATTGTAAGAAATAGTATTTGCACATAATAATGGTAAATATGTAACATAATTTTGTCCATTGGATTAGCTCTATTTTAAAGCCATTCGATGAAATGTTACTTTTTATCACATGTCTACTTTTATGCTAAATAAGAATATCTTAATTTGGTCAGATTAACCTTCTCAGAGCGTTTGGTTATCATTATATTGATAAAAATAATAAAATTACAACTTCTTAAGGCAGATAAAAAGTAGAACTTTTTGAATTCCAATTGTGTTACATATTTACCACAAGCTTCCCAGAATAATGAATTTTATCAGATTTTAACAGAAATATGCTTATCTTGCTATGATAAAAGTTTGAATTATTAATTTGCAATATTTTCAAGTTATTAACACTTTTACCTTTCCAGAACGATGCGTTACTATACCCCAAAATTTCCCCCATCGTTTAGCTTAATAACTTGAAAACCATAACGTCATTTATCATCATCGTTTTTTTATGCTGGAAAAGTAGATCTGTGTTCTATGTATTGACATAACAGTCCAACGATGATCTGTAACATATTTATCACAAATTTAACTAGAGTAGCAGCCGCTCTCAATGTCACAAATATGGCCAAAACAACGGTCTTTTAATGACTATTTCCTTAGTATTATTTATTTAGAGAAAAAAACAGTAAATTATCCTCAAGAGTCAATCCTTATTAAAGTAAACACTTTTACTCTAGAGATTACCCTTGTAACACAAAAGTTTTATTTTAACAATGGATTTTACAGAAATAAAACAGTGCTGTAAAAGGAAACAACAATGAACAGTCTAACAATTGATAAAATAGATATTCATCATTATGAGCTCACTGAAAATTTCAAAAAGATTTATTTGAATGGATAAAATGAGCAAACAGACAAACGGACATAAAGCATATAGTCAAAACCTCGTGCCCACCGACTTTTTCATGAATATCCTCAAATTAATTCTTCTACGTACTGTAGGTTTATAATCTTGAAAAACCAATAACACTACTGAATTTCCTAAAAAAATAACCGTTATTACAATTGACTTTTTGTTACTGGGGGACAGACATGAGAAATTTGAAAAATTAAGTCATCATATGTCAACTCACAACTCATGCTGAGTTGAGCAATAAGCTTGCAGGCCTTTCAGTAAGACTTACGTAATCGCGTAGGCGTAGGTAAACGCGTACATAAAATCAGATTTTTTGGCCTAGCTACGCAGTCCAATCGCGTAGGTGCAATCTTGCTGCTACACTTCGATTGCGTAGCTAGGTTATTTTTGCTAATATTTTAATAGCCAGTTTATTTGTCAGATACTGAAAATATAAAGATATCAACTTGTTAACATAATCACAAAAGTAACCATGGTTACTTGGTAGTATTTTAAAGCTGAAATAGGTAATAGAAAAAACCATTTTTAAATGATGGCGTACGTAAAACTTAAACGTACGCGCCTGTCGCGCACGCAAAAAATTTAAAAAATATGGTGAGCTACGAGGTGAAGCTGCATAGCAGTGAAATTCTTACTGAAAGGCCTGAGCTTGTATATTTTATTTTTTAGAAACCATTTGGAGTTTTAACTTTTTGATTGGCTAATCATACTGTACGGTTGAAAACCGGGGCAGAAAAACAAACTATTTTTATAAATAAATGAACTTTTTTTTGACTTTATCTCCAGGCCAACCTAGGTTTGTCAACCTTTGGTTGAACTGGAGTGAGATAACAAGGACCTTATACTCAGTGATTAGCTACACGGTGTCCTCCCCCTAAGTGATAAGGGACTTTTCTTTTTGAAAGACAATTTTACTGGGGGGTTGGAAATTTTTGAACTGGATGGGAGAGGTTTTTTTAAGACCATGGGGGGAGTGATGGTAGAAAATTACCCTTTCTAAATTTTTAAAATATGAAATATCATGCTATTGTAGCTCTACAATTTAAATTAATGATATTTTTATTATATTTTTATTGCATCTTGTTGTTATTATCAGTTTACCTATCCAAATTTCCAATTGTACCGGAAACAAATTTTTATGGGGGGCGGGCGTGAATTATTTTTTACTAGAGGGGACGTTGCCATGGGGGGACGATGATATCTTAAAATTTATAGGGGAAAGTCCACATGGGGGGAGTTGATTTTTCACGGGGGGTATTGACCCCCTAGGACACCATGGGCTAAATCTACCGAGGTCCTGGCTTGACTTAGGGCACCCATTTGCAGCTACGGAAATATTCGCTCAACCAGCCAACTCACAGTGATAGCTAAATGGAAAAACGGATTGCCTTGATGTGGGCTCGAACCGAAAATCAATCACACCCTAAGCGCGCATTAACCACTGCGCCATCATCACTGCTTATGAATGAATGAATAGGAGAGAAAGTTACAGTATTTCAGGCCTTCTAATGAAAGCTACGCATAATGTTCGTGTACGCCAATAATATAAACTCAATCAACTATGTTGATAACCAATGAATGAAATAATTTTTGGCAGTTACTTAGTATTTCAAAAAACGCTTCACTGTTTGTGTCCAAATTTTCACAAAAGTTAGCCCAAGTAATGAATCTAAGTTTTAGGACCCTTCTAAAAAGTTTATTTTTTCACAAAAAACACAGGGGCTTTTATAACAATTTGGACACAAGGTTTGCTATATGCTATGAGCGATTTATTAGGACTCTAGGGGCTGTCAGGAGTTGAAAATAGAGAATATAACTGATTTGTAAGAATACTAAAAGTTGTCAAAAGGTATACCTTAGAACATCATTTAAATCATATTTAGGCATAAAATATATATTACCCAGCTTACAATATTTTTCATGGTAAACTGTGTAATCCAAACGTTCATTAGAGGAATAAACAAACTGATTTGGTAAGTCATATTTTTCGACTCTGTATGCCATGAAATTTTCATCAAAGTTTAAGGTTTTGTATGGAGAAACTAGAAACAACGGAAATTCCTCTACCGCTATAATTATTTTAATAAGTTCTCCAAAGACAGGAAGCCCACTATCAAATCCAACAATAACTGCACACTGATTAGGAATATATTTTGTACCGAATAGCGATATCCAATTGAGAGAGTATGTAAAAGTGTTAAATGTAATATTCGGTGCCATCGAGGATAGATTAGTTATTTCATGAGGAGAAAGTTTTTTAGATGGACCATCCAGTCTAGCACTGTCTGAACAGGCAGCTGTTTCAATGCATATTTTTTCCTGGTAACGACAGGACAAGGATTTAGTAATGTTTTTAAAACTACATAAACGTACTAAGTCCTTAAAGCAGCCATGCATAGCCTCAAACCTCATACAGCTATATCTCACAGGTGGACCAAATAGTCTGATACATTCAGCAAGATGAACTAAATAGTGGTGCTTTGGAAGTAAGTTATAATCAGGAAATAAAACTTTGAACTCAGTTAAATGCTTTTCAATAAGCTTTTCTAACCGAGTAATGGTATCTTCACTAATTACAGGCGAAAAAGCAATCTGAGTGATCAGAACAAGATCAAGTATAAACTGTCTCAGTGGGTCATCATAATCGAGAAACTCGTCGATAAGAAAAGGAAAGATTTTTGTGAAAATCTTTGTGTTTTGAGCATTATATTTTAATTTATAATTCTCATTTCCATTAAAAACAGTTTCAGAGATATCCAAGGGTCGATTTTTTTTCTCAGAATACCCAAAGTTATGTGAAGATAATTTTAAATTGAATTCATTTAAAGTAAAAACTTTACGTTCCAGCAACAGCTTAATTACTAAACGAAATTCAAATTGGTTTATACCTTCTAAGAGCACATGCATTATATCCTGTGGCAATTGTTTAGTTACATCAAAATCAGGTAAAGAACTTAATGCAGACTCCTCATTGACACCATACAACGTTTTTAATTTATTCCGTAAAGCCAATGTTGTCCCTTGTTGGATAGATTTAATATGATGTTCATGTTTCAATTGATCGCGTTTAGCAAATGATGATGGCTTAAACTTTGTCTGTATGTCATCAAAATTTGCATAACATTGACGACATTTTCTATTAGCAAATCCAACACCAACTTTGAAACCACCAATTTGATGCTGACCTTCAGTATCACCTGCACACAAAAGCACTTTAACATTCATGCAAATTTCTGTATTATTTACTTGAAAATATGATCCATCTTTAATTTCATTTATATCATTTATAAAAGGAGCTAGCACATCATAAAAGCCAAATTTCTTTAAAGTCTTTGAATTTACCATAGCTAATAAACGAATTGAACATAGTTTTGATCGTACTCGAGGATCAATATTTACCAATGTGTAATAAAAATTAACAATCTTGTGCTTTGACTTTCTACTTCCAAGCGGGTTACAAACCTCAAAAGCATCATGGAATATTAATAAAACAAAGCAATTATCGTCAGTAACATTCTCTTTAAAGTATGAGCCATCACTAATATCAAAATAAACTTGGGGTATAGATTTTGGTGATGGTGTATCTGTAATATTCAGAAACATAGGATTATCTATATACTGCTGTAAACTCTTTTTAATTGGAATATAAATACTGGTTTCAACTTTTGTTTTGGGGATGTCCTCTCCTATAATATTAACTATTGTGTTTCCCAGGATAACTTCATTTGGTTCAACATACGATAATTTGGTTTTGATCATTTTTTCTTGGAGATATTTTGTATTTAAATTATTAAAAGGATTTTGTGTTTTCACTTCATCAATTTGATCTGATATAACATTGAGCTGCTCTAAAGACAAATTATTATTTGATGCCAGTTGACCATATACATAATCGAGTGTTGAAATTAGTAAAGAACTTGCTTCTTGAATTATGTTGTCTGTATTTACCTAATGGAATGAAAACAAGAAAATATTGATCAAATCCAACGGGGAGACCAATTTTTCCTAGGGCTTACACAATTTTGTTTTTTAAATTTTCAGTCGCTCGTCAGGGCGACCAGGTCTCTTTGTTAAAATATATTCAAAAAATATTAAACTAATAATACTAAAATATATCAAGCTGACGAATATGCCTCCTGAGGCTGGACTTAAAAGATTGTATGTTTGGCGTTGCCCGACCGACTGTGAATAAAATCTGACTACTGTATTATTTTTTTTTCAAAATAGCATATTTACCTATTGGAACATTTTTTAGCAGTTAAATATTTCCAAAATCTTACTTTAATATTTTTATTTATAAAAATATCGCCTACTTGAAATATTTTTATTTGTGAATTAATAAAAAAAATATATTTGCCTACCGACCTAATCTATACTGAAAGCCCAGAGTCGGGCAACGCCAAACAGACAATCTTTTAAGGCCAGCCTGAGGAGACTCTAATAAGAAACATATTAAAAACACCATTTCTCACAGGCGACCAATTTACAAATAAAATTTCCGGGCGACCATATTTTCTCACATGCGACCAATCTAGGAAATTATAAAATTTGGGTCGCCTGTCCGGGTGACCAGTTCAAAACACGAAGATACAGAGCTGCTTTGTTGTTGTTGCTAGTGACATCATACGTCATAAATTATTTTTTTAAATCTTTAAATGGGCATAACTTGAGAACCAACAAAGATTTTTCTAAAAAAAAAAAAAATTCTATGGTAATTTTTTATGCTCGTACATATGGACGCATTCATTAAATGTGTAAAATTTTAAAAATCTGAGACATTTTATAGGGATGTTACAAGATTAGCCGGTGCTGGAATCGTGTGATGTCGTAGTCTGCTAATTGTCTATATTGATGGTAAACAGTATTGATTCTATTTTTGTGATATTAATCAAAACTAATAAACAGGCCTTCAGAAATTGCGCGCACCATACCAGCATGGGTCAGACGTAGGCTTTGCAATACGACCATTGTTGGAACCAAGAGAATTTTACAGGCTGCCACCCTAACCCCAAAGGGAGGATTAAACCCCAGTTAATTATAAGCCACCTATGCAATTAACTTTCTCTCACATAACATGAGGCAATGACTTGCAAGAATGGTTAAGAAAACTGCAGTTACTCTAGCCAATATAATGTCCGAAGCACATACAACAATGTACCTCGATCTCCATAATTGGCAGAAAGTATTCTAAACATATAATTCAATTAAGATTTACTTGTGTTTCTTATTTTGTTAAAACCTGATAAAAAGAATTTAATTTTAAAGTTAATTCAGAAAAAAAATCTAAAAATTACATAGCTTCTGGACCATTAATGCTATTAAGCTAAAATTTTCAGCATAGATAGTCATTTTGGTATTTTTCGATTTTTTTAAAAAAAAGTTCATATAGGTCTATCTCTCCTTACTTAGTATATCTGGTTCATACCTATAATATATCCTGAGATACCATGGGGGTCAACCGAAAAAGTCCAAAAAAGCCTGGTATTGATATGGTTAACATAATCTATGTAATATATTTATAGGCTACAGAAAGATTTGGGCAATACTGCAAAATAAAGGCATGTGTGTAAAACGTAAAACTGTCCAAAATTTGGTTGCATTGCTTAATCCTGCGGAAGTTTCTCGAAGAAAAAGGAGACGTTTGACTCGGCATGCTTATTCAGTTCCTGGGCCTGATTTTTCATGGCACATTGATGGTCATGATAAGGTAATATACGGTAAAATTATTTGTATCTGTTTCTAAATTTAAAGGAATTCCATAGTACTTTTATATTATTATTATCTCTTTATTTAAACTCGGTAAAATGTACAATAAGGCACAACATTTAGTTGACACTGTTTATACCGAATAATATAATATATATTAAATATTACTATGTGTTAAATTTAAATAATATTTGGAACAAATAATATGTAATAAAAATTTCGTAGTTAAAAAGTTAGATAAAGTAATTACTTTATTCGGAGAAACTTTCGCGAGACAAACTTTCGCGAATGAGGCCCCTGTTCGCGAAAGTTTATCTTGCGAAATCTTTTTAAAATAGCCCTTTGCGAAAGATTATCTCGCAAAAATTTTTCAAAGTGACCATTCTTGAAAGTTTATCTCGCAAAATTTTTCTGAAAAATATTTTTTTTTCTCCTAAAAAAAAAGTCGAGAAAAAAGTTAATATTGTATTTGTAATTGAATTTTTAACCATAAAAATACTCTATAATTGTCTATTATAATCAAGAATATAAAAATAATTATATTAAAAAATACTTGCAAGAGTATTCGAAAATGGATATTCGCGAAACTTTATCTCGCGAAATTTTTCTAAAATAGGCATTCGCGAAAGTTTATCTCGCAATATTTTTAAAGGTGCCGTTCGCGAAAGTTTATCTCGCAAAATTTTATTTGGCAAGGCAAAAACCTCGCAAAAGTTTCTCCCGCGAAAGTTTCTCCGAATAAAGTAAACTGGATTGTAGAAAGTATCGTAGACTTTTTAAATATGAATAATCCACTTATTTGCTCAATACGTGCTACCTAGAAGTTTCTCACGACATCAAGCTGGTGCAGAATTAAATCTAATTCGTTAATTTCAGTGTAAAAACAACTATATTTTCTCAACTCATTCTTCCCATCCTGTGTTAGAGATTGGAATAAAGTTGATTTAGACATACGTAACTCTCATTTTGTTTTTGTTTTTAAAATCCAATTTGTTGTTTTGATATTCATGACCCTTAGTTTCCCTGGTGTTTTTTACCAGGGTTATTGCGATCATTGTGTTTTTTAGTTTACTTTTTGGACTCCCGGTGAAGCCGACGGAGTCCTATGAATTCACCCATGTCCGTTCGTTCGTCAGT
>JAUOBW010246765.1:0-30948 GCA_032360285.1 Lepidozona retiporosa | reverse complement strand
CCTGCCATGTGGGCAATGGCAAAATTGTGAGTACTCTTTTTTTGTTCCCAATTGCAAACATGGTCATAACAATTTCAATCTTTAGCTGGCTACCTTCAGCACAGAAGGAAACATTTTCTCTTCGCTGGTGGTCAAGACCCCACCGACTTTTATGGGACATTCCTTTGCCATTTTTGGTTGCATAGACCAACATGTGTATTGCCTGCGATGCAAAACCGGACCGGGTGGCAAATCTGTTGAGCTTGAGCTGCACTGGAAGGTCGATGTGGGTGCACCCATTTATGCCACGCCAACTTTGCTCACAGTGCAGCCGAACGGACTTTTGGTTTGGTGCGCCGCCACCGATGGACGCGTCATGCTGATAAACTTTAGAAATGGCGAAATTCAGTGGTCGGATAAACTACCCGGTCAAGTCTTTTCCAGTGCATGCTTTATTGAGGACCTGCGTCGTGTTTTCGTGGGATGCCGAGACAATTTCCTTTACTGTCTGGGCATCTAGATATCAACTGAAACTGATACATTTCCATTTACAATCAACTTGTTGCTTAGCAGTAAGATAGAAAAGTGTGCCTGATTAAATACATTAATTTACAGAGGAATACAGAATTTACTTGTATAACTACAATTTAAGCACAATGTCCAGTTGTTAAAGTACATACATAAGAAAACGCATGTTATATTTTTTGAATGTATACCCAAACATTTTTCTCTACATTGAAAAATTTGCTTTAATAATAGCTTTGTTGTATTTATTATGAATTCCTCATCTTCGTTATACCTCACACATTCAAATTTTCCATTTTCATTGGTGGTAGAAAAATCGCTTTCTACCAAATTCATAAAAACTTTTGTTTGAAAATATTTCGTTCTAACCCCCACTCCCTATTGTGTGAGAAAAAGTTTAAAATATATTGCAGTACAATTATATATATATGTTAGGAGTTGCATGGTTTGAACCCCCTAATTTTAGGGGCGGGGCTAGCATTTTTTTTTAGGTATCAATATCCGGGGGCTGGAGGTTTTGGGATTTAACGAGGTGGGCTAAATTTCTGGGGGGGGCTAATTTTTTTAGGGGTCAGGACCGGTTGCCGTTTACCCATGTACTTTAGACTCCAATAATAGGAAAATCAATATTTTCTTTTTATATGTTTGTATTATCTAGTGTTTGAAGATATAATATGTATGTATTTATGTAAACACAATATTTTTTTTTAATAAGTAACATTTTCTAGGTAAAAAATTCGCTACGAAAATCTTCGTTAGGGGGCCAAATTTTAGGGGAGCTAAAATTTTAGGAGGGCTATGACCCCTCTGCAAACCATGGGTTGATACTAGAAAGGTTTAGCCTATTTATCACCTCCTTTTTAATAGTTCCTACCGTTCATTTTAATAATCTCATACATCTCACAGAAATAACTAACTAGATTTCAACTTCATAATATATTAATTATTATATAATAAACTAGTACACGTTTATGGTTATGCATGTATTCAGATTTTAACATACAATGTAAAAAATATTGGGAAAATATATCTATCTATCTCTGAGCTTACCTTTTTACTTTATTTTCCATGGACCACAGCTCTCCTAGTTGCCAATTTTTAGTTCCTAATTTTTTACTTTAAGGGTAAGAATTAAAGTTAAATGATGTCTAAGAAAAAAAATAAGACGATTTTTTATGATGTTCCAAAGAATTCACGAAGGACAGTAAAAGAAAACAAAAAAACAGCAATAACAAAGAAAATAAAATAGTAATTGTTATTTGCTGATGTCAGCAACAATTCATGCTTGATGCAACCCTGCTATTCATGCTAGACGAGCGGCATTAACATTAATCACAAACCAGTTTATATTTTATATTTCACTCGTTATAAATTTCCAGAGATGGAAATTCCCATAAAAATAAATAAATGGATACTCTAAAATGATTAACGCTCGAGTAAGTTCTTGGATTTGGTGAGGTGAACTGTATATAAAACTAGTTTTTTCTTTTTACAGGTGATCGCACTTTAGACCTGTCTATCACGCCGTTCTCAACCGATGAAGTGATATTGAAAACAACTAAAACCTTGGACTACGAAACAAAATCAAAATATACACTTTTAATAGAAGTAAAGAATATCGAAGAACATGCTATTCGACCTGTGTCTCAGCAAAACCGTTATGTTATACTATATGAATACATAATAAATGTTAAAGATGTTAATGACAATCGTCCGAAATTCGATAAAGATTTATACACAAGATCGGTACCAGAAAATTATGCCGTTGGTGATATAATAGCGTCTCCAACAGCACGTGACATTGATGCAGATGCTTCAATAAAGTATGGCTTAATTGGGGAACTATCTTCGTCATATTTCCTGATTGACGAAACAAAAGGTATTGTAACGTTAGGACAGGAACTAGATAGAGAAGACATGGATATCCACGACCTCTTTGTAACGGCCTTCGATGGAAAATTCACAACTTTGGCGGAGTTGTTGGTAGATGTGACTGACGTAAATGATAATGAACCTAAATTTATTGATACGTCTTTCCATATCAAGGTATCAGAAGCTTCACCAGTTAATACCGTCATCTTAAAAGTATTGGCTAATGATCCTGATTTAGAAGAAAACTCTACTCTTATTTATACTATAGAATCAGGTAACAATGCTGGGAGGTTCAATCTAGATCCGATTACAGGTAACCTCTCCCTTGCTTTACCACTTGATGCCGAAGTTGACACAGAGTATAATTTATTTATTGCAGTACATGACTCCGGTATGGCTGAGATTTTGAATAGTCCAACTAACCTACTTGTTAAAGTAACAGTAGACGATATTAACGATAACAATCCACTATTCTTGAGAGATATTTGGCAAAATAATTTGCCGGAGGATTTCGAAATCGATGGTGAAATCTTCGATTTCAAAACATCTGATAAGGATAAAAGTCCACAATTCAATACTATATCGTATACCATCATGGATCCAGATGCAAATCAGTACTTCAAAATAGAAGATCACAAGCTCATATTGAAAAAACAGTTAGATTATGATGCGTTCCAAAGCTATAGATTTTCAGTATCTGCTATGGATGGTGCAGCAAATGGGCAGACAACTCGCCATAAAATGGCATTTGTTATAATTACAGTCGAAGATACAAATAACGTAAGACCTATCATCCAACCCATGGAAGCACATAAATTATCTGAAGGCGCATTGCCAGGTACTTTGATTGGTAAGGTGGAGGTGTTTGACCCAGATACTATAGGAACAATGACATATTCTTTAGTTGGTAACACCGGGAGGTTTTTAATAATTGCTAGCTCTGGTGAAATCTACACAAATTCAATGTTTAATAGGGAGGAAGAACAACAGATCATATTAACTATCAGGGTAAACGATGGAGTAGGTGATGCAATAGAAGACAGGCTGTTTTTTATACAAATAACAGATGTTAACGATAAACAGCCACGATTCATACCCAATGACACTTATAGTGGAGTCGTTTTTGAAAATCTACCTGCATCAGCAAATATTTTAACTGTTAAAGCAACTGATGGTGATGTAGAGAAAGACAACAGCAATATAAAATATTCGATAGCAGAATCGAAATATTCAAACAGATTTCGTATCGATGATAGTGGTGTTATATATTCAACAGTATCATTAGATCGCGAGGAAGTAAATACATATTCTCTAATTGTAATTGCTACTGACCAATCAACTAATCACGAGAGGCTTGAGGGGCGTGCTTTTGTTACTATAAATGTTCTTGATGTTAATGATAATGGCCCAGAGTTTATTAAAACAATATATGATATAGCTAAAAGTGAAAACACTCGTATTGGTACTTCGCTAGTTTCTTTATCAGCATCTGATCCTGATGGCGTAGAACATACGGAATTCAGTATTATAAGTAGCACTTCTCAAAACAAACGATTATTTCAATTCGTTGAAAATACTCTTGTATTGCGCGGAAGTATGGACTATGAACTCGAACAAACTATTACTTTAGAAGTGGTGGCCATAGACACGGTTTTAAATATGCAGTCACAGAATTCTGCTACTATTACAATCTCAATACTGGAAGAGAATGATAACAGGCCGTATGTTACTACGCGTGAAAATACATTTACGGTGGAAGAAGGAAGTCCTGCGAGAACCTTGGTGACAAAATTGAACGGTGCTGATGATGACACTGGTGTAGCACCAGCCTTTCTAACAAAAGACTTTTCATTTGTAGCTTTGGAAAACACAAACGACTTCTTTATCACAGCTGATGGCGAGATTAGAACATCAGACAATGCTGATATTGACTATGAAAGTAAAAAAGTATACAATTTGGTCGCAGTTATAAAAGACAGAGGAACGCCTTCATTGGAATCACGATTTCCTCTAACAATAAATGTTCTTAATTTAAACGACGAAGCACCAAAATTTGATTTTTCAACTTTAAGGCGGCAAATATCTGAAAAGTATCCAGTAGACAGTGTTATTTTAAGACTGAAAGCTACGGATGAAGACGGGGACACTATTCAATACGCAATTGAAAATATTAATGACCACTTCGCTTTGGATTCAATCACGGGAGAGTTATCGTTAGTGAAACCAATAGATCGAGAAGCTACTTTAGAAGGTATTTTTTCCTTTGAGGCAACAGCTAGTGACGGTGAGAAAACATCAGAAAAAGCTACCATCATTATACGCATAGCTGATACCAATGATAATATTCCGATATTCCTGATAGATAAACAGTCTTTCGACATACAAGAAAACCTAGCAGCAGGACAAATAGTCGTAGCAGTAGAAGCTAGTGATAAAGATTCCACTGAACCAAATTCTGGTATCACTTATAAACTTGTTGAAAGTTTAGACTTTGCCGATTTTACAATGGACGGCAATGTTATAAGAACTGGTGTTATATTTGACTATGAAGCGAAGAAGCAATATGTCATTGAAGTTGAAGCAGTAAATTTAAATTCTGATGACAAACTAGCAGGACGGATGACAATAGTTGTCAATGTAGAGGATGTAAATGATAATCCTCCAATAATTATAAATGCACAGCAGCCAATTGTGCTAAGACTACTTGAAGGTATGCGTGTTGACACACACGTAGGAGCTATACATGCAACTGACAATGACAGTGGTATTAACAGTGAATTCGAATATACAATCAATTCAAATCAGTTTAGGGTTGATAGGTTGGGTAATCTATACCTAAACGAGGCGTTAGACCGTTTAAAGCAACCATCAATTGATTTTACAGTTATAGTCAATGATAAAGGTATACCACAATTATCAGATAGTGTAATGGTATCAGTAACCGTTGAAACACCTGTTCTTCCTGGCATTAAGATCGACAATTGCCCAATAACAGTATATGTTGAAGAAAATATAAATGAGGAGCAAGATTTAGGGGTAATAACCACTTCCGATATCGGATCATACGAAAGTCAACTTATTAAATATGAAATAATAAATGGCTTAGAAAGGATAAAGGACTATTTCGAGATCAATGAGAGTGGTTTTATTAAAGCAATTGGTTCAACTGACTATGAGACTAAAAACCATTACACAGTTTTGGTGAAAGCAGTAAATGAAAGAAATGCAACTGATTTTTGTTTAGCAAATATATACGTTAATAATACAAACGAAGCTCCCCAATTTTTACGAAACTCTTATGGCTTCGCAGTTTATGAAAATACACAAGTCGGACAATTTGTATATTCTGTAAACGCATTTGATCCCGATTTCGGAGATGAATATGTGTATTCCATCAGTTCATCGCCATTCGAAATTAACCAGCAAACTGGAAGAATATCCCTATTAGAAGAACTTGATTATGATGATGTAGATCGAAAGTCATTTGTGTTCTTCGTGACCGTAACAGACAAGAACGATTTAAAAGATTCAGCTCTAGTAACTGTTACGATATTAGATTCAAATGACAATTACCCCATATTTCCCAACGAACCATGGAAAACAATTGTTAATGAAAATGAAGAAACTACGCGTAAAATAGAGCAACCGACTGACAAAGATTCAATGCCGAATGCAGATGCAGAATTTACTGGAATATTTCCCACCGGGATAGTTACAATAGACGCACTTGGAAATATAAAAGTGCCAGAAAATGCTTTCGACTATGAGGAGCAACGCGAGTACAAATTTTTGGTGGTTGCTCAAGACAAAGGTACACCATATTTGCAAGCTACTCGGGAAGTTATTTTTATAATTATAGACGCTAATGATAATACACCTGTGTTCGATCAAGAAAATTACTCTACGGAAATATCTGAAATGACACTAGTGGGTACGACAATTGCATGTGTACATGCGACTGATAAGGATTCTGAAACTAATGGAATAGAAAATTACAAGATAGTTGGGGGAAATGATGATACTGTTTTTGGAGTGAATAATAAAGGTCACATTATACTTGAAAAAGAAGTATTTGGCCAAAGAGATTATTCAATCACAATAGAATCTGCAGACAAGGGTAATCGAAAAAGTAACACAATTTTGGATATAAAGGTTTTAGAACACTTTGATATGCAACCAAGATTTTATTTAAGCTCACATGTTAGTGAAATCATGGAAAATAGTCCTATTGGAGAAAATCTCTTAATTTTAAATGCAACAAGCGATGAATCAAATAGCAGATTGTCGTATCGTATCATTAATCCAAATGAAGGTGATGCAGCTAGCTTCAAAATAGTACAATCCGGAAATCTGTATATTCTAGAAAACTCAGTCAAGTTCGATTATGAAGTACAGCGTTCTTATAATATATTAGTTGAGGTTGTCGATACATTTGACAGAACACGGACGAACAGAGCAAGTGTCTTCGTGAGAGTACTCGATGAAAATGACAACAATCCATTAATCCAAAACGAAAATCTAGTATTAGATTTAACAGAAAATACACTAATTGGTACTAATATTTTAACACTCGTTGCCGGTGATAAAGATGATGGATTAAACGGAAAATTTGAGTTTAAAGCGACTACACTTTCAGAGGATTTTACTGTTACATCAACAGGACATATTATACTAAAAAAATCTTTAGATATTACTAAAAGTCCCTACTTAATACGAGTTCAATCGGAAGATCAGGGGACACCAACACTAAGTGATTTTAAAATTGTTACGGTTAATGTAAAATCATCTGTTGCCACCATGTCACACACAGTTGAGGAAGTATTTGAAGATATCAAACCAAATACACTAATTGCTAGGGTCATTGCTGAAAATCAAGATACAGGGACTAATGACGGATTTTCTTTCTCTTTAATTGGAGAAGAATCAAATAAATACTTTCAAATTGACGAAAAAAGCGGTGAAATAACTCTAAAAGATATTGAACTTGACTATGAAGTGCAAAAATTACACTCCATTGTTGTCTTCGCTAAAGGCCCAACTTCAAGCGGTGTTGCAGAGATTATTGTGACTGTAAAAGATGTAAATGATAACCGTCCTATATTTCAATCCCGTGTTTATATGACCACAATAACTGAACAAACTTTACCGGAACAGTTATTGTTTAAAGCACATGCAACAGATGAAGATAGTTCAACTAATAAACTAATCACATACGGTTTTGTAGATCCAGTCCCAAATAATTTCAAAATCGATGAAGATACGGGAGAACTTTATATAATAAATAAGCTTGATATTGAGACGGGTAATGATCGTATCATATTTAGGATTACAGCCACTGATCATGGAGAAGGGAGCTTAAAAGCTGATGATGCTTTAGTCACTATTACAATTAGGGATGAAAATGACAATTTTCCACAATTCAATCAGTCAATATATGCTGGAGAAGTCTCTGAAAATTCAGATCCAGGTAAATCTATTGTTCAAGTCTTTGCTAAAGATGTTGATAAAACACCAAAAAATAACCAGATAAAGTTTTCCATCCCTCAAAAATTTGCAAGTGATGTGTTCAGCATAGGCGAAGATTCAGGATGGATTACACTTAAAGAGAAGGTAGATTACGAGCAAGTAACAAAGTATTATTTCGTAGTAATCGCTTCAGATACCGGAGATGTTCCATATACAAGATCAGTTAACATTGAAATTTCAGTCCTTGATTTCCCAGATTTAGCTCTAAAATTCGCAAACAGTACCTATGAGATTGACATTCCTGAGAGTACACTGATAGGATCATCCATTTTAAAGACATCCGTTATTAATGCTGTCAATGATATGCGGTATACGTTTAATGGTGTTGGCAAAGAAACTTTTACATTTAGCGAAGGCACGCTCTATCTTGCCGGTCTTCTAGATTTTGAAACTCGTTCAAGTTATCAATTTGTATTGCGTGTATCAGACAGTGCTAATTTATTTACTGATGTTACTAGAATTATAGTTAATATAGTTGATGTGAACGACAACGCACCAATATTTACAACACAAGGCTGTTATGAGAAATCTATCCCTGAAGGTAAAAATACAAATGAAAACATATTGACCGTGAAAGCGACAGATGCAGATGTTGCTTACTCCACTATTTCGTATTCATTCATAAATGAATGCAGTGATTTTACATTAAATAAAACTACTGGACAAATAAGTACCAGTGCAGAATTTGACTACGAGAAAAAAAAATCTTATACTTGCATCGTCCAAGCTGTAGATAATGGAGATCCTCAATTAAGTGGATCAACTTGCATCAAAATTACGATCAGAGATGTTAACGATGAAAGCCCAACTTTTAATATACATAGCATTAATGTTTTCCTCAGGGAAAACTCTCCACGAGATACATTAGTAGCGCAATTACATGCAACAGATCATGATGAACCCCCGTTCAATGAAGTGAATTATGCCTTTGTAGATGTGGACCCAAACAATATCTTTAGCATTGATAGCGAAGGCACAGTACGTTTAGTTGGAAAGTTTGATTATGAAAGTGATATACATTTATATACGTTAGAGATTCAGGCGTCTGATACATTTGGCTTGGTTTCCAAAGTAAATGCGGTCATTAAAGTTGAAGTGTTAGAGGAAAATGACAATGAACCGAAATTTGCGAAGGATTATTATCTCATTCATGTTGATGAAAATACGCCATTGGATTCTGTGATATTGAACATAACAGCTACAGACGCTGATCATGGAATATTAGAAGGGTCCGTTATCTATACTGCTTTAGATAATACTACAGATTTCAGCATGGATCCTATTACTGGTCAAATTAAAGTTTCTGGTATTTTAGACTACGAGACTAAATCATCTTACCACTTAGTTGCTACTGTTGAAGATCTTGGGGTACCACGTTTACAAAGTCGAACACTGGTTGATATTTTTATAGATAACACAAACGATAATAGGCCATCATTTAAAGAGTCATTCATTGCAGTTACAGTTTCTGAAAAGGCGCCTATCGGATCTCAAGTTGTAAAAGTTAATGCAATTGATGACGACAAAGTTGATACTTTGATATTCTCCATCATAAATGGCAATGACGACAGTCTGTTCGAGATTAACCCTGGTAATGGTTTAATCACTGTTAAACAAAAGTTGGATTCAGAAACACGAAAACCTAAATACGACCTTATGTTACAAGTGAATGATTCAATAAGTTTAGCAAATGTACCTGCTTTAGTGAGTATCAGTATAAAGGATGTCAATGATCACCAACCCGTCTTCCCAACTTCGATTTTCACCTTTACTTTATCTGAATATGCACCAGTGTCAGAAATTGTAGGTAACGTGAACCTGGCAAGCGACAATGATGAAACATCTCTCAACAAAGTTATTAGCTATTCAATTGTCGAAACAGCCACAACCAATAACTTTATGGTTACCGCAGAGGGAATTATCATGACTACAATAAATTCTTCTTTTGATTACGAGGAAGTTTCTGAATATTATTTTGAAGTGGAAGCCAGTGATAATGCTCCCGATGGTAAGTTGACCGGAAAAACCTTGGTCCATGTCATTATAACTGACGAAAACGATAACTCGCCTATGCCTTCCAATTTACATTACGTATTGAACGTATCAGAGGCAACCACCGTAGGTTCACTTTTAACAGTTATAAGTGCGACAGATAGAGATACTGGAACTAATGCTGAATTACGCTACTTACTCCAGAGTAATAATAACATGTTCACAATTGACAACAATGGAGATCTTCGTTTAAGAAATAAGCTATATCAAATCATTGAAGATAAATACGAATTTGATATTTTAATTCTAGATAATGGTAATCCTCAGCTGCAAAATACCTCTCATGTTACATTAAACGTTGAACCTGTTGAGTTTACATTAATTACATTTACACAGAAATGTCCTCGAAACGTTACGATTCCAGAAAATGATATCTATAAATTAGAACAAGTTGAAGCTAAAGATTCCGGGCCATTTGTGTCGATCAGCATGGTATACACAGTAGAATCAGATGTTGCAGATTTTGGAACAATGTTCCACCTAAACAAAACTACTGGTGAGATAACTCAACTAAATCCAGCTAACTTTGAAGATCGAGACAGATATGATGCCATGATATGTGCATCAAACGAAAGAGGATCTAAAAGATGTTGTGCTCTAACTATTTTAATCGAAGATGTAAATGAAGCACCATATTTTGATAAGCGAATAGAAAGGATTCAAGTGTCTGAATCAACTCCTGTTGATTCATTTATATATTCCGTAATAGCGAACGATGATGATTTACAGACGTTGTCAAATGGAAAATTAACATATCAAATATTATCTCAATCTGATGAATTTATGTTTGCTATAGATACAGATGGTCGAATTACTCTTAATAATTCGTTAAGTATCCAGGACAGCGGCCCATCGCATACCATTACAATTATGGTGCTAGATGGAGGTGATCCGTTTAAAAGCGCTATTACGAGACTTCTTATTACCATCATTGATTATAATGATAACAGACCTGTTATCACATTAGAGGTAGACGAGACAATTGATGAAAACTTCGTAGGAAAAATTGGTAAAGCGATATCAAATGATTTAGATTCGGATTCAATAAACCGTGGTGTTGAGTACAGCATTTATCCAGCTGGTGTGTTAATCATAAATAGTACCACTGGTGAAATATATGTGAATAAGGGTGTAGATTATGAAAAGATTCAAGAATATCACCTTTTTGTTGTAGCTAAAGACACAGGTTCACCATATTTAAGCTCAATGGTAGAATTTATTTTAAGAATTAATAATTTGAATGATGAAGTTCCATACTTCCATGATAAAGAAATCAACTTGACCATTTCCGAAAAAACAGTGATTGATACATTAATTATCCAATTGCACGCATTCGATGATGACTTAAATGACTTTGGACAAATAAAATCTTACATAATTACAGGTGGCAACAGAGATGAAAAATTTGCGATCGATGTGGATGGAAAGATTATCCTTGCTAATCCTGTAAATTGGAGTATAAATGATTTCTACTCTCTTAAGGTGATTGCCTCTGACGGTAATAACTTTTCTAATGAGATCGTAGTAAACATTAAAGTAGCAGATTACAGCGAGGAACAGCCATATTTTGTGGCAGATTTAGTGATACAACGAATACCAGAAAATCACACCGTCGGTACTTTAGTGGTAAAAGTTGAAGCAAAAAGTGATGAACCAAAACAGGGAATCCTAATTTACAACATTGTCGAACAAGATACATTTGGAGCTTTTAGAATTAATCCTAGCACAGGTGAAATTAATTCTAATATCGAATTTAATTATGAAGAAAAGGATTTCTATAGCCTCATAGTTGAAGTAAGGGACACGTTTAATCAAAGAACAAACCGAGCATACGTACATGTCCTTATATCTGATATTAATGATAACAGCCCACAAATATTTGGAAATAAAGACGACATTTCTATTTCTGAATATACCTTGGTCGGAACTACAATAACATGTTTGAACGCAACAGACAAAGATCACCATGAAAATGGATATGTTAGGTTTAGAGCAGTTGGTGGAGATATGGAGACATTTGAAGTGAACAGTGATGGTATGGTTACTCTTAAGAAAAACATATTTGCGGATATCAAGAATAAATACAGTTTGATATACGAAGCATATGATAATGGTGCCAATGTGCGTTCAGATCAAGGATCAATAGTTGTAAATGTTATGACAGCCTACACTACTATGAATGTAGATGATGTATATATCGACGAGGATTATCAAAAAGGCGCGTATATAAAGACAGTCGACTCACTAGATGCCAATTCACCACTTATTGACGAAATGCGATATTACTTAGTAGGCAAATCAAACGTTAACTTCATCGTAAACGAAACATCTGGTGATTTGCACACGCGGACGCTGTTAGATCGTGAAAAACAAACTCGCCATGTACTTACAATCCAAGCTAGAGGACCTACCACAAGCGCGGTAACACAATTTACAGTTTATCTTAACGACGTCAATGATAATAACCCAATTTTAAATCCAGATAACTATCAAGTTACTATATTAGAGAGTGCTGCTATTGATACTACCATTATGCATGTAACCGCTACAGACGCAGATATTGGTAATAATGGGATTGTATTATACGAAATCGTAGCAGGAGATAATACATTGTTTGTAATTGATCAAGAAAGTGGGGTTATAACACTGATTCGCAAATTAGATCGTGAGATCAAAGATATCCATGAAATAATAGTCCAAGCTTATGATCTAGGAAGTACAGCTAGACGAAGTCAAAACGCAACTGTCACGGTTATAGTAGGTGACGTAAATGACAATTGTCCCAAATTTGAGCAAACCTTCTATAATTTTAGTAAAATGGAACCTGGCGTCATCGATAGCACTGTTGGCAAGTTGGACTTTTCTGACGTCGACCTTGGAGTTAACCAATATACTTCATGTAGCATTGATGAACCATTGGCGATTAAATATTTTACAATTACATCCGATTGTCTAATAAAACTTAAAGATAATATAGATTATGAATCGCACAAGGAATTCCGTTTTGTTGTCAAAGGTAGCAATTCTCTCGCAGAAAATAACTGTATGAGTACAACAAATGTACTGGTTGAAGTTGGCAATTTCCCAGATATAGCTCCAAAGTTTGTTCCGCCAAGATACAATGTTGAAATTCCAGAGAGCACACTAATCGGAACATCTGTAGTTTCTCTGACAGTTACACCGACAGGACGATTTACATTTTCGCTGCAAGCTTCCAATCTAGACGATTTAGAAAAATTTGGAATTAACTCAGAAAACGGAGATATATTTGTTGCTGGTATATTAGATCGCGAACTACAAGATGAATATACATTCACTGTCATTGTAAATGATGGTGTTAATACCGGCGTGGGGAATGTTGCAATCACTATCACAGATGTGAACGATAACGCACCTAATTTTAATCAAGAATCTTGCTATACACGGACGCTTGGAGAAGATACTCTTAATAACACGGACGTAATAGTTGCATTTGCTTTTGATCATGATCAAAATAAAAATGGTGAAGTTACATATTCCCTATTACACACTGCGGCGTGTCACAACCTTATCATCAATTCTTCATCAGGTTTAGTAAAAACGTCTGGTGAACTGGATTACGAAAGCTCCAAAATAATTCATTGTCTCATAAAAGCATACGATAATGGAAATCCTTCTTTATCAGGATATACGTGTCTTACTGTTACTGTCACGGATGTAAACGATAACAGACCATATTTCGTTTATGATAATTTAGACGTCAAAATACAAGAAACGGCACCACTCAATACTCTGGTTGCTACTTTATTTGCACAAGACGTAGAAGATAATCAAATACTCTATACTATTTCATCTGGTAATCCACTTTCACAATTTTCGATTGACCTTCAAGGTCGCCTTCTTGTGGATAAAAAACTGGACTATGAAAATATAAGGAAATACACATTGGAAATCCAAGCAACTGATATTAGTCCGACTGGAAGTTTAAGCAGCTCTAAAAATGCTATTGTAAATATTGAAGTATTAGAGGAAAATGATAACCGTCCTATATTTATAAAAAGATATTATTGGGCTACGGTCGAAGAAGATGCGGTATTTGGTTATAACGTGTTAAATGTGACTGCAACAGACAACGATGCTGGTGAGAATAATAAAAAATTAGTGTACTCAGCTTTAGACAACACAACACATTTTGCTGTTGATCCCGATACAGGCAGAATAACTGTTGCTAAGATACTGGATTATGAATCTCAAAGTTACTACTCGCTGGTTGTTACTGTTAGAGATATGGGATCACCATACCTCACTGATAAGGCCATGGTCGATATATATGTTTCCGATGTCAACGACAACTCCCCACGGTTTTCCCCAGAAGTTTATATGATTCAAGTATCTGAGAAAACTCTTATCGGTAGAACAATTGTAAGTGTGTTTGCTTCTGACGATGATTTAGATGACAACAGTAATCTAGTGTACCAAATACATTCTGCAACTCCACCTAACGGTGTAAGTTATTTTGGAATTAAAAACAACGCTGTTATTCTAACTCGAGAGCTTGATTTCGAAAACGTATTGTTAAGAGAATTTGTGTTAAATGTAAATGTTTCAGATCAAAGAGGAAATGGAGGAAGTAATGTAGGCATTGTAAATATCATTGTTCGAGATGTAAATGACCGTGAACCTGTGTTTGATTTGGATATATGGAGGTTCGAGATTACTGAAAACACATCGGATCAACCGAGTTTAACTGTTCGTGCTACTGACAGCGATGGGACATCTGAGAATAGCAATATCATTTATTCTCTAAAAGATGTACCTGATAGTTTAGAAATCATTACAAGCAGCGGGGTTGGCATTATTTTGCCACAAACCATGTTTGATTACGAAACCAAGAACGTGTATACTTTTACAGTAATTGCAACTGATACAGCGAAACACAACCTAACAGATCAAGCAACTGTCATTGTAACTATTATCGATGTTAACGACGAGGCACCAACACCGGAAAAAGACACTGTCATAGTAAATATATCTGATTCAACTAGTATTTTGGCTACAATAGCAGTTGTTTTTGCTCATGACAGAGAAGAGGGAGACAATGGCAAACTTGTTTATTCCCTCGCGGATTCGTCTTTTATCATTGATAATAACGGAGTGGTAAGGCTTGCAAGTCAACTTGACGCGTATAAACAGGACTTTTACAACGTAACAATTATAGTATCTGATTCTGGTGAACCAGTACTATCTTCAACCATTAATCTGCTTGTTTACGTTCATAAAACCATCATAGAAGGAATAAAGTTCACAGAAGCTCATTACAATTTTACTGTATTAGAGAACACTATAAACAATGACTTAGGATTTCTACTTGCATTGGATATTGGCGACTATACAAGTCAGTATGTAAATTACAACATTTACTCTGGTGCTCTTGAAATTGAAGGGATATTCAAAATGGAAGAGTTTATAAATAACGCGAGAATTACTCAATTAACACCGACCGATTATGATCAGAAAAGTATATATGACTTCACCGTGCGAGCTGTTAACGAACGAGGGTCTTTTGATATTACGCATGTGACCATACATGTTAAAGATGTAAACGAAAGGCCGTACTTCGTTGGCACAAATCAAAATGGTGCATACGAGTTTGAAATGTCAGAAGTTATATCCGTCCCATCGTATATTTACGCTGTAGCCGCCCAAGATGATGACATTGGCATTAACGGAGAGTTCGAATATGAATTGGTTAGCAATTTTAAATTCGGGAACTTCTCCATTGATCAGTATGGCCGTATTGAAGTACTAGAAGATCCGGACAGAGAGTTTACTGCAAGCTATCAATTTCAAGTGAGAGCAACAGATAAGGGAACACCGCCTTTGCAATCGGCTTTAGTAAATGTGATGATAAAAGTTGTTGACTATAATGATAACAGACCGATATTTTACCCATCAACGCCATTAGAAGTATTCATCTTTGAAGGGGAAGGACCAGGAAAAGAACTCGGACATGTATTTGCCAATGATACAGATATTGGTAATAACAAAAAAGTCCGCTATGTTAAAGTATTCCCAGATGATGATATTCTAGTCGATTTTGAGACGGGTGAACTTATAACAAATACTACGTACGATTATGAATCTGGATCGAGATATGAATATATGATAATGGCACATGATTTAGGTACACCATACCTTGGATCGTATAAAGTATTGATAGTAAATGTTCGGAATCTGAACGATGAACCACCAATACTTCCTAAGCATATGGATATTAAAATATCAGAACAAACGCTACCTGGTACAATCGTATACATAATTCCTGCTGTTGATAGAGACATAGGTGTTGCAGGAGAGGTTGTTAGATTCGAAATGTTCGAAATTCCTGATAATAGCAGCTCAGGAGCAGGAGGAAGCGATGATTCATTTATTGTATTGAATGATGGTTCAGTCATACTAAATAAACCACTTGATTACAAAGTAAAAACAGAATATAAGTATAGAGTGAGAGCATTTGATGGTGGATCACCAGAGCTTGCTTCGAATATTAGTGAGATTCATATAGAGATAGCTGATGTTAGCACTTCAGTTCCGGTATTCAATTTGAATCCTTATATTGTGTATATTTTTGAGAATAAATCTATTGACTCAAATATAGTCAATGTCTCAGCAAACAGCTCTGAAGTTAATCACGGACCTTTTGTATACACGATCATCGATAGCGTTGATAGTGCAAGTTTCGAAATGATAAATAACAACAATATTATTACTAAGGAAAATTTCGATTACGAGATTAAGACTGTTTACGCATTTGAAGTTGAAGTAACAGACACGTTCAATGGTCAGAGAGGCAGAGCACATGTTATTGTTTATATCAAAGATATTAATGATAACACACCACAATTTACGACAACTATCAAGGAATATCAGATTTCTGATGGGACTAGACCAGGCTCTGTAGTTGCTGGTTTTGATGCAACAGACGAAGACTCTGATTTAAACGGTAAAGTAACATATTCAATTAGCGGACAAGGGGAAAACGTGTTTTCAATTAACGAACACGGGACTATTTTCCTCATAAACCAATTGGATCACCGAGTTACACCTGTAATAAGTCTAATTGTTACAGCAACTGACAAAGGCGTACCATCATTATCTAACAGTACATTAGTAGTGTTTAATATTGTTAAATCGCAACTTACTAGAAATATCCCAAGCTTCAATCACCATTACAATAAAACTTGCATTGATGAAAATAAAACCCCAAATGAATTATTACAAGTTCACGCTTCAAACTCAAACCCATTTTCAAATAGCTTGATTGAATATTCATTAATGGGTGACGCGGAAGAAATGAAACCATTTACGGTAGATTCCATAACAGGTGTAGTGAGTGTTAATACACCGCTTGATTACGAAACTAAGAGATTGTACAGTTTCATCGTGGTGGCTATTAATGAAGAAAATCACCGTGACATAAAAGTAGTTTCTGTATGTGTCAATGATGTAGACGACCACGTACCTAGATTTGAAATTGATAATGTCAACTTAAATGTAAGTGAGAGAGAGAATGTGGGTTTCCATATATTCAAGTTGAACGTATTCGATGAAGACAAAAGCGATTTTAATCAACTTAGGGAGTTTCATATTATTGGTGGCAACAGATTCGATCTTTTCGAAATTGACAACACGGGTTTGATTAGATTAATACAAAAGGCCGATTCAGAAAAAATCTCCATAAATTATTTCCCATTGGTGGTAGAAATGACTGAGGGCTTCAGAAAAATTCAAGCGCAGGTAAACATTACAATCACCGATTGGAATGACAATCACCCAATATTCAATACTAATAATGCGGCTTGGTATGAATTTAATGTATTGGAAAGCAGATCGGTGGGTGAAATAATAGAAATTCTAACAGCTACTGATATAGATGTAACTTTGCCGAATTACAAAATAGAATACACTATGTTATCGACAAATGAAGATTTCAAAGTCAGTACCTCTAACCTGGGCCATGCTAGCATATACATTGAAAAAGAATTAGACTACAGTCGACAATCTAGATATGAATTTGTAGTGCTTGCTCGTGACCAAGGTTATCTAGGGTTGATTGGCTCGGCTATTGTTGTTATTAACATAATCGATACTAACAATTTCGGTCCCGAATTCAGTCCTACTAACTACACCAACACCATATCAGAAGCAGCTCGCGTGGGAACAAAGCTACTACGTGTTTATGCAACTGAACGCGATTCTGGAAAAGGAGGTGAAATTATCTATGAGATAAACGATGATACAAACACTTTTGGGATAAACAACAATGGTGATATCATCTTAAATCAACCTCTAGACTATGAAACACAACAG
This sequence comes from Lepidozona retiporosa, assembly GCA_032360285.1. Lineage (NCBI taxonomy): Eukaryota > Metazoa > Mollusca > Polyplacophora > Chitonida > Ischnochitonidae > Lepidozona > Lepidozona retiporosa. The sequence goes on along the minus strand of JAUOBW010246765.1, from coordinate 12,645 downwards.
GAATATGAATTTACAGTGAATGCTAAAGATGGTTTGAATTTACAATCTAGTAATTTTGCAACTATTAGAATCATTGTAACTGAAGTAAATGACAATCAGCCGACGTTCATAAAAAGTTATTACGAAGAGACTATCCCAGAATCTTATTCTGTTAAGGGTGTCGTGACGACTGTCGAAGCTACTGATGGTGACTTGATAGGTAACACTGTTATCTACCAAATAATTAATAAATTCGGCGAGACAGACGTATTTAGTATCGATTCCGCAAGTGGGGAAATCATATTAGAAGAAGAGTTAGATTTCGAAAAGAAGAAATCATACACGTTTAGCGTGAGAGCAGTAGATACTAGCAATTTTAATAATTTAGTCGGAGTAGCACATGTACGGATTAATGTCGAAGACGTTAATGATAATAGTCCGGTGTTTGACTCTTATCTACTTGACCACCAAGAGCATAACGTAGCCATACTGGAAAACACAGATATAGGTACATTGATATCTGTTATCTATGCAACCGATGCAGATGAAGGCATTAATGGACAATTTGTATATACTATTGCGAGTGGAAACGAGGAAGGAAAATTCTCCCTTGATGACGGTGGAAGGATAAGAGTTGTTGGGACTTTAGACTCAGAGAAACATTCGTTGTACCAGATTATTGTAAATGCGACTGATAAAGGAGATCCAACACTTGTTGGAACCGCTATTGTTACAATTCATGTTCTTCCATACACAGAGAGTATTCCTGTGTTTATACCAAATTTCCAAGAAAGGTGGATTCCTGAAAATTTCGCTGTCGGAAGGATGATCTTTCCATTGACAGTAAATAAAACTGAACATGGTTCACCAGTCACCCTTTCATTCCACTCATCAACTGTATTTCCAGAATTCGAACTTGTGAATCAAAGTCTGATACTTAAAAAAGAATTAGATTTTGAACGGAAGAGAGACTATATGTTGATAATAATAGGAACAGATGAGGAAAAAGATAAGGCTACCGCTCAATTAATTATTCATGTGCAAAATCTAAACGAACACCCTCCTGTCTTCGCCCCTGATTTTTATCAAAGAACAATTTCAGAATTAGCATTCATCGGTCATTCTTTATTAACTTTCCAAGCCACGGATTTGGATGGCAATGAACTTTTCTTCTTTATTGAAAATCCTACCGGCATGTTTAACATTGAAGATGATGTATTACGTGTCGCCAGTAAACTAGTGGTAGGTACTTATGAATTTGAAGTCATCGTGGAGGAAAATGATAGAACTTTCCAAGGTACAGGTAAAGCCATGGTTAGAATAATCGTTGAACCAGCTGACTTAGCAGATTTCAAAGAGACAACCTATATAACTGGAATATTTGAAAACCAGGAAACTGACGTAGCCATAATTAATACAACGATGGTAGTTGATAAACCTCTTCTTGAATATAAAATTAATTCAATTACAGCTTCTGAAGTATTTAACATAAATGAAAACGGTCAAATATCTGTTAAGGAACCAAGCCAACTTGATTACGAAACGACAAAGCAATATATATTCCCAATAATGGTCACAGGGTTCGATCCAATAACCCATAGCTCAGTTGCGGTTGTGATAATAAATATCAACAATATTAATGAACATTCTCCTGAATTCATTGGTCTCCCAATTGAGAGAAACGTATCGGAATCTTTGCTAGTAAATTCAAATGTAGTACGAATACACGCAACAGACAGGGACAATAATAAGCTCACATACGAAATTGTCAGTGGAGCAGATGGTAAATTTGTTATTGATGGACAGTCCGGTGCAATAACACTGGCAGATGGTCTTAATTATGACTTAAAACGTAGATATACGTTAACAGTATCTGTGACCGATGGAATTTACAATCGAAATGGTTTAGTCATAATCAATGTACTGCCCTCTGTTAAAGTACCACCTTCGTTCAATCAAACAATATACGAAATATGGTTAGATGAAAATACTCTCTATAGTGAAAAGGTGTTAACTGTGTCTATTTTAAATGAAATACCACCCATTTCCCTTGAGATAAACGAAGATGCTGGCAGAGAATATTTCAGAATCGATGCAACAGGTGATTTGTATATGGTTACGTCATTAGATTATGAAACACAGAAATTACACGTGTTTACTTTGACTGTCGACGATTTAAGAAGTTTTGGCCATGCTACAGTTTTGGTTCATGTGGTGAACAAGAATGACAATTGTCCAAAAATTACACCTGTGACACAAAATGTCCATATTACAGAACCGGTTTCTAACAATACCATTGTAGCAGCTGTGCAAGCAAAGGATGGTGATAGTTCAAAACTAACATTCTCAATCCAAGGAGGTGAAGAAACCTTTGTTATAGACGAACATGGTGGGATCCGAACCAAAAGCAAAGTCGACATCGAAGTATCACATACATACTCGTTAACTGTATCTGTTACTGATGGCACATGTGTTAGAACAGCAAGTGTGTTTATAAATGTAAACCCATTAGCTCCATGTCCTGATTGTCATACATTCTTTTTCCGATCACCGTTTTACGAATACCGAATCAATGAAGAAGTTGTACCAGTCAACGCGATTCTTACTCTTTCTACAGATCATTTGAATAGTAAATATTCTATAAATGACACTTTAGCCGAAGAATATGTGACAATTAATGCTGACACTGGCGAAATTAAGGTAATACAAGCCTTCGACTACGAAACAATTCAATTCTTAGACTTCACTGTACATGCATCCACGCAGACAACTGATAACAGAGATCCGCTCAACATTGTAACTTCATCAGCTCGTGTAAGAATAGTTGTACTTGATATTGATGACAACTGTCTAGAAATAACTTCAGATGTATATCAAGTCGTTTCTCACAGTTCTCCGATTGAGCCGTCTACTGTACTAGCTCGAATTGAAGTTACAGACACTGATACGAATAAAGATTTCATATTTAGTGTCAACGATAATCGATTTAGAATTGACAAACGAGGTATAATTTCATCTGCAGAGCTTCTAGATTCATTCACAGCTCAATTTTTCAACCTGACAGTCACAGTACGAGATGGAGGTTGTGTAAAACAGTCTTTTGTTGGAATAAATTTGGCGGTGTGTCCGATGCCTATGATATATGACTTCACATCAAACGGTTATTATGTTAGAGATGTATTCGAAGATACACCCATTCGAACCGAAATTGTACCAGTTGAAATATCTGGATCCGATCCAACAACATATTCAATTTTAGGAGATGACGGAAATGAATATTTCTCCATCAATAATATAGGTAAGAACCTTTATTTATGTATTTGAATAGTTTGTGCTGAATCTAACAAACAAACAGTCATTGCAAAATCATAAAATAAACCAAACCCTATAGATAAGACTGGGGTCTTAGTTTAGTTTAGAATATTTGCTACCGAAATTTATTTGTCAAAAATCTAAGTTGTGTTATTTGTCATAATTTGATTTACCTTACTTCCATAAATATTTACCCGTTTATATTTCGCTCCCTTTATTTATAGCCTCTTTTAATTTTCACCCCTTCAATCATAGGAAATCCCATTAATCCCCCACTTTTTTCTGGTCTAAAATCATGATGTAAATCAAAGTGTGAAGCACACTACAATTTAAACTTAATAAAAATCTTAATAAAAAATATAAATTTTTCTTTTCGAAGTAACCCAACCTAAATTTTTAATTCGCAATTTTCTTCATCATTATGTCTCTATCCATTTATTTCAAGTGCCCAAGCTAATTCATTAGCCAATTCCCTACAGCTACTTTATTATCAACATTTATTCGGCACCCTTTTGGATATGAATAAGGTAATAGCGTTTTTTATATAAAACATTGTATTTTAAATTTGCAGGACAAATTTCACTGAAGAAAGAAGTCAATTACGAAACGTCAAGACAACACATTTTCACCGTGCGTGCAGATGTAAATACGATTATGCAAATGTATGCTGTTGTAGTTATCAACGTATTAGACATCAACGATGAATGTCCGAAATTCTCATCTAATGCCGCGGAACAAAGAAGCATTTCTGGCTCACCGACAATTGGCACTATCGTCGCTGTGTTGGAAACCTCAGATCTTGATAGCAACGCATTCAACTATAGCATAACTAATGGAAATGACGACGAATTCTTTAAAATTGACAGAAACGGGCATTTATCCACAGCCAAAAATTTTGAATTATCATTTTCGAAGCGATTTTCTTTAAGAATCGAAGTTACCGACGGAGTTTGCGTTGACAGGAAGACAGTTATTGTTGATGTTAATACATGTAGCGATCCAACCGATTTTGGTTTTGATGAGAATCAATACGTTTTCGATGTATTCGAGGACGAAGAAACTGTTTTTGTTATTGCTACTATCGGTGTACGTGCTCGTGTAGCCACATTTACAATGGAGCAAAATAACTTGTTTAGGATTCAACCTAATGGTAAGCAAAAAGTTTCATTTATAAGACCTCGAAAATTGATAAACTACGTTATTTAAACGGAGTGAACGCTTTATAATCAAATTGGGTTCATATGAGAAAGAGCATGAAAAATTATCATAGATTATTTTTTCAGAAAATTTTCCCGGTTCTCAAGTTATGGTCGTCTTTTTAGGTTTTGTACAGTATTGTAATTATATGTCATAATATAGAAAAAAAAAGTCACATCTCTGTTAGTAAATAAATATACGTTAAATTGTACATATTATATACCGTTGGGAAGCTAGTTTTTTCAACATTACAATGGTGGGTTTTGTCATTTGATTTTTACCTAAGGGAAAGTATGGAGATTAAAGCTCTAAGTGTTTACCCTTGATGTGAACATGAACAACTTTTTTTTGTTTTATTTACTGTATATCACAACCCTCCTTCCATCCTTCTTTCGAAACATAACAAAAAAATTTCGATATACATTTACTTCACAAGAGAAATAGATGCAAGCGCGGTACTCCCAGGGACGTAGCCTGTGAGAAGTTCAACAAAGTCACAACCTTTCTGTTGGAAGCCCAGTGCCTCAACCATTCGGTCACTACCGCATTAAACTTGCCAGAGCATTTTATATATTTACCAATGTGTTTCTGTAAGTTAGGACCTAAAGTTAAATATGTTTACATTATACTTTGATTGCTATTTACCCGTTTTTTATAAATTTTCTTTAAAAATAATATTTCATAAAAACGCTGTATTTTTTTAATTTAACGGCTTAGATGTTAATTATATTTTTAAGAACGCCCCCATTTAATTTGATAGTGCTTAATAAGAGAGGAACTTTCATTACACAAAAACTCTGGTTATAATTGAATAATAAAACAGTGGAATAAACTTCCCAACGCCATCTTCGACCAAAAAAGGATTCGTTTACTAAACAGGGGCCATTCAAAATAGGTGGCTTTTAAAATTGTTTTTTAGTTTTTTAAGGGCGTTAATTAGATAGACGCGTTGAAAAGAAGAAACGGGTGTTATTTGGCAATTGAATGCAATATAAAAAAATATATTATTATATATATTCGCGATGTACTGTCATATTAAATTTGTATTCGGTTTCAACAGTGAAGTTTAATTTTGGAAAAAGTAAGGAACTGAATATTGGTTACATGTGAGAATACGAACTTTGAAAATCATATTAATATTTTAGTATGACGTCATTTAGGGGTATTTTACACATAAGTGTGTACCACCATCCTTCAAGCCAGCCGGTTTACTTTTGTATTAACCATTTAATTATTTCTCTTTGTCAGGTCAATTGCAGTTAATTGCTGGCTTAGATTACGAGCTTCAGCCGAAGCATAATTTTGTTGTCAATGCGACATTCCAAAATGGAATCACCATTCAGACACCAGTTACAGTTAACGTAATTGATGTAAACGATGTATGCCCCAAATTTTCGGCAAGTTCGTACGCGTTCCAATATACAGAACCTGTATCTAAAGATCTCGTTTTAGCAAGATTGCCAGTTACTGATCCAGATACAAACTCAGCTCTAACCTACACTATAAAAGGAGATTCCAGGTTTAGAATCAACAATAAAGGAGAAGTTATAACCACAGAAGTGATTACACACACCCAACAAATCGACTACTTTAACTATAATCTTGAAATTGAAGTTAGTGACGGCAAGTGCGGTAATTCCACAGTTTTGCTCATTGAGATATTTAAGATTGTGGTGGGAAACTACGCATTTGCTCAACCCTATTACATCAAAGATATCAGTGAATCTAGAGACACTGACAAAGAAATTCTGCGTTTGTTGAATGTAGGTTCATATCCTGCAGTTTATAAAGTCGATACCAATACTGACTTTGTAGAAGTAAATGAAACTACGGGTAAATACTTTTGATATTATACACTTCTTTTTTATAAGCAACCCCGGTTTATAAGCAACCAACTGCTCAACTTTACTAATATTTTAAGCAACATTTATTACTCGGGTTAATATTCTCCCGGGGATGTGGGGGTTGGGGTCTTCCCTATATTGGAGAACAGGGATGTGCCGTCATTACAGGCGGGTTTACAATCGGAAAACTCCTCACATACGAATGTGGCTTTAATAAGGTTACATTCAAAAATAATCCATACCAATTATTCTCGCCACTGTGCGATTACGTGCGTAACTAAATTTATTTGGCTTTAAACTAACCAAAGTATTTCTTCACTATCTTAAAATAAGAAACTAAATTTCTTGGTAAGAAAATGTTATTTCTCTAACAGTAAATTTTCCCAATATATTAAAAATATTTCTTGATTTTCTTAAGTTAAGAAAGAAAACTTTTTGCCAAGAAAATTATTTTTTATTTTTCCTAAAACAATAAGTATATTTTCGTATTAAGTAATTTTTGATTTTGCTATATCCTAAAAAAATGATAAAATAAGTAACTCAAAATAATTTTTAAAAAAGTATAAGAATGAAAAAATAAAAATTTAAAGTATTTTTAATACAATTCAAATCAATCTTTTTTTAAATATAATTGACAAATTTAGCTAAAAGGAACTTATCCTTCGCGTGTTTGTATAAAATAATTTCCTTGTAGGCATATTTTAAAATATACCAAACAGAAAAGGTAGTTGGAATTTGAAATAATGATAAAAGACTGTTGTAATTTTTTCTGCTTCATCTGTTTATTTTTATAGCAAATGCTTCAAAATAATCTTCCTTAAAAAGTATAAATTATTGGTAGACTTATTCTTGGTTATTTTACTCAAAAAAAATGTAAAATCAGATAATCTCAAATTTGTAATATGGTGTTTTATGTATACCACATCTCATGTTTACAAAATAATTTATATTTCCAGGTCTAATGGTCCAAACAAAGAAATTCGACTATGAAGCCGACACATTGCATTACTTCCCAGTTTCTGCAACATTTGCAGGTGGAATCACGACTCGCAGCGTGGTTGCGATACAAGTAATTAATGAAAATGATAACAGACCGGAATTCCGATTCGATCCAAATCTCGTAAGAGTTACGCAAAACGCCCCGCACAACACCCTTCTATCCCACATCATCATTGACGATGCTGATAATATGGCCGATCATCAATTCTTATATAATATTGTCAGCGGTAACGATAAAGATTTTTTCTTAGTCGAACCGAACGGCAACATTAAAACCAAGACATGTCTGTCTGAAGCAGGTCAGTACCGACTTGTTCTAAGTGTCGACGACACAGTAAACGAACCAACTGAAAACACCCTTATTATTATAGTATACGCTATCGACAACACAAGATTTGTGGGTAATTGCGGTGTTAAAGGATGTCCTAACAACCCAGGTGCACCTCGTCTTTACATGTTTAATGAAGCATTCTATACTGCGACTATTAAGGAAGATCAACAACACCCTTATAACCTACCTGTTCCCGTCGGAATAAACAGTGATTTGAATGTCACATACGTACTAAGTGGTGGTGACGGCGTTTTCTCTCTTCTTCAAAACGGTACCATCCAGCTTATAAACCAACTTGACTACGAGACTAAGTATATGTATACATTAAGTATATCAGCTGCCATTACCTCCTCGTATGGCCAGGTATTTTCTAGCGAAGGTGTGTATATTATTTATGTTGAAAATGTAAATGATATTGCCCCAGAAATTATTACAGGCGCTGCAGCTGTCATACCGGTATCTGAATTTAGTGATGTTGGTTATACAGTCGGGTGTCTCAAAGCACTTGACTCTGATAGCGAAGAAATTGTATTTACTTTGACTGGTGATGTGTCATTACATCCGTTCACATTAGACCCAAACGGAGTATTGAAAGTAGGAAAAGCTCTTGATGCTGCAGAAGTTAGTAACGGATTTTACAATGTCACTTACGAAGTCTCTGATGGTGTGTTTAAGTCTCAAGGACACGTACGAGTGTTTGTAACAGATGCTAATACAGCTGTTCCGAGTTTTACGCAAATGGTTTACACTGCAAATGTAACCGAGTCACCCAATGGCAATGGTCAAATTATTGTTACAGTAGTTGCTGAAGACCTTGATGTAGCCGCCGAAAATAAGATGATCACGTACGCCATTGAAAGTGAAAACGTCCCATTTATTATCAATTCTGATAATGGCGAAATCAGACAGAATGGTGAAATAAAATATGAACAGCAACATATCTATGACTTGGTAGTATCTGCTACCGACAGCGGTGGTTACAAAAATTACGTGCTTGTGAAAATCAATGTCATTGATAAAAACGACAACAACCCCGTGCTTGATTTAGATTTAGCCGGTGATATTTGGGTTCATGAGTTCACTCTAGTTAATAGTTCAATATTTTATGTTATTGCAACGGATCCAGATACAAACGACGTTTTAACATATACACTTACAGATAACGATTACTTTGTAATTGGCAGCCATACTGGCGTTATTAGACTCAACAAAGAATTGTACAATTCAGAAGACAGTCTTATTACATTACAATACACTGTGACAGATTCAGCTAGCCACCTTACGCAAGGATTTGTTAACATGCATATCGTACGTTTTGATTCTTCCTTGGGAGGATGCATTACATTCCCACCAGGCGGTAACGATATTACTATCAATCCAGCAGATTCTCTGCCTAATAAAATCACCACCGTTGCAGTGGACAGCGGTTCACTAGCTACTGATGTACGATACGTCCTTTATCCAGAAAGTTACCGTGAATTCTTCTCAATAGATTCAAAGACTGGCGAGATCACACAAATACGAGAATTAGATCCCTCAGTTCCTGATAATCTCGAACTTATTGTATCAGCAACAGATAACATTCGAGGAACGACCGGTAATTCGACATTGAAAATTGCCGTTCAAAGAAGTAATGATAATTCACCTGTCATTGACGCCTCATCACTTACTTCAATTCTTGTTTATGAATTCACACCAGTTAATACCATAATTTTCTATATAAAAGCAACTGATCCAGACACAAATGATGTATTGACATATACAATGGCAGGTAGTGACAACTTTGCTGTCAACTCAGACAATGGAATTATAACTATTGAAAAAGGTCTATACATGTTCCCGTCCAATGTTTATACTTTAAAATATACTGTTACAGACAGTGGCGGTAACACAGCAGTAAGATCCCTTACTGTTCGAATTAAAAGAGCGGATTCTTCTCTCTCAGGTTGTATAGTGTTCCCACCAGGAAATAACGATATTGATGTCAGCGAATCGTTGGTGGTTGTGCCCACATTTATCAAGAATGTTGCGCCTGAAGATGGAGGATTGTACAATGACATATCATACGAAATTTTCCCTCAGAAATATCGCGAATTCTTTAAAGTTAATGCAACTAATGGAGATTTGATCCTTATAAAGCCATTAGATTTTGAAACTGAAGAAGACCTGGACCTTACCATTGCTGTCAAAGATAATGTACGTGGTATCTCAAACAATGAAACGTTTGGAATTCATGTCCAAGATAGTAATGAATTTTCTCCTTCACTGGAATTACCTAAAGATGGTCTTTCAGTCTCAGAGATCGTCAAAGACAACACGTATGTTGGCCAACTAAATGCAACCGACGAAGACGGTAGTGCAGATTTAAAGTACAGTCTCCAATCAACAGATGGGACCAATAAATTTATAGTTGATCCAAATAACGGTGTCATCCGAACAAGTGGGGAATTAGATGCTGAAGCGCAGTCCGAATATATTCTAACAGCGTGTGTACACGACGGTCCGAAAAAGACTTGTAAAAATATGACAGTTAACATCGAGCCTGAAAATGATAATGCTCCAACTTTTGGAGATGTTCCTACAGAGTTCCAAACTGCCGGCGTAATAGGATCTACAATACATAAAATGAACGCAAGCGACGCTGATGGAAATGCGATAATATATTCACTCAAAGCCGATAGTAATATATTGCCATATTTTGAGGTAGACAAAGACGGAAACGTGAAAATCCTCTCGAAACCACCTTACGGTGAATACGATATACAGGTTTGCGCAAGTGACGGTCGATTTGAAAGTTGTAAACCAATTACTATTACCGTTTTGAAAAACCCAACTGAAACCCCCGTTTTCAAAGAGGAGTCGTACATCGGAGAAGTTAAGCCTATACTAGATACAACAGTTGATGTAATAACAACTTCGGGTGGGAGGCTTCAAGTATCAAGCACGAAATCACCAATTTACTCCATTGTTTCTGGTAACAACGCGAATTATTTCAGCATAAATAAACAAGGGTATATTACTATGACTGCAGGAAGAATATTAGCCTTCGACAAATTATACAAACTTACTGTCCAAGCAACAGCCAAAAATAATCTAACACTAACTTCCACTGTTACAGTGGTTATTTTGACACGAGGTAGCCCTTTAACGTCTCCATCTGTTATCGATCAAGTTATCGGAAACACTATTATTGCAACTTTCAATCTTACAGATGTTGATCAAGAAAACGTAGATCACTACCTATTAATAGGACAGGTATACACAGAAGCAGAAAATGCCTCCGATAAAGCTGCATCTCAAGAACCGGTATCGTGGTATTTAACAGAATTTGGCCCTGTTGAATACAAATATCGTTTCTATCTTGCAGGAAAAGTCACGCCAGCCGAATTAACAGCAAAAGCTGCAAACTCACGGAAGAGAAGAGAGGTAAGATTTTTTTATAAATCGCAATTACCTTATAAAGAATATATTATTTACCACTTGAATATAATTAGTTGATGCATATTATTTGCAAAAAAGTTTAAAATATTTTGTCGTTATTTGAAAGTGCGCGAATATTTAGAATTTTAACTTGTTAGTCGTTGAACAGCCAATCAAACTTGTCGGTTTTAAACGATATATATTGTGGGTCGGAAATTTTAATAATAAACCACGAGCAAGAACCTCGCAGATAATGTAATACAATTTTATCAGTTGCTATTCCATATATTTTTTAAACTTCCTTGATATTTGTAAACACCCGTACCTAATTATCTTGAAACATGACTGACAAGTGATAAACACGTAACTTTACAGGGGAACACGATAAAAGTTGAGTACTCACAGATACGTGCAGACTATATTTATTTAGTCCAAATAAAGAAAAAAAAACGTGTTGAGAAATGTATTACAATAAAAGACTCGATTATTTTAAGACTGTCATATTTATAAGAATAAAGGAATAAACTACATAAGCTACAACTTTTGGGTAGAAGCCTTTTATAATAAGTACATTTCTATAAATCGATTATCAAAAACGTGAGTCTGAATAAATTGTGGCCAACTGTAAGCCGGTAGTAATTTTCATGAAACCCCGATTTGCGAATAATAACCTGATTTCGCCTTATTTACCTAGGCTAATAAGGATTTATTGAAACGACTTATTAATATTAAATTTAATGGATAATAAACAATTCAAATTTTACATAAATTACATTCTTGCACTATTCCTGAAATCCGCTCTTTTTTGAAAAAGTTTGTATGATACTATATAAGTAAAGGTGACAAATTTAAGCCACAAACCTTCAGGCCTGACAAACTTGATTAAAAGTTGATGTTAAGATATTTTATTGTGAGAATATCTTGCACGAAAGAAGTCTGAACTTGCTACTTTGGTGATTTTGAATTTTGTGGGACCGTTGCACGCATGCCCAAAAGTTTCCAAAATACCGCGATTTCTAACAAAATACATAATGTTTCAATTGTGTTTATATTAAAGTTGAAAAATAATATCTCGCATGTTGTTCTGTTGGGAAAAATATAAACGAGGTCTTAGTTATGGAAGTACCAACATCATAGCATAGTTTAATTTTTGGTCAATGTATATAGTATTTTTAAATATTACGCGTCATAACAATTTTAACATTTATGGATATAGATTTATTCCCAAATCACGCCTATAAACAAAATATATCAGATATATATAATGGTGTAAAGGGTAAGGCTCTAAAAAATTATCTATGGACCTAAAATTGAAATAGTCTTAACCTTTTTGAATTTAGGTTACAGATGCGACAGAAGATTCATTTAGCTATAAATTTGGTACTGAACCAGGCTGTGAGAAGTTCACAGACACTAAAAAAGATAATTTCCGTGGCTGCAATGCTCCATTAGATTACGATACGGAATACAGGTATTTATTGAGTTTCATATTTTTCTCAAGAGAAACCATGAACATATTTTTCTCAAGAGAAACCATGAACATATTTTTCTCAAGAGAAACCA
>JAUOBW010246654.1:0-11547 GCA_032360285.1 Lepidozona retiporosa | reverse complement strand
ATTTTGAAATTGAAGTATATTGTAACAGACTTAATTTCTTATTGAAAGTATCACAGTTTTTAATACATTTAGGCAGCCTATTCCAGGCTAGTGATGAACGTAGCTCAAGTGAGTCTTCCAAAATGATTTTGGAGAATTTAGATCAGTCTATTTAAATGAATAACTAAATTCCGCTGAGTTTTATAATTTGCAGTCTTACTTTTTACTTGATTTTATTGCCAGGTTTTTCAAGCGCATTCGCTTCATAATTGCCTTACGCAACTCCTTAGACATACAAGGTAAATTATTTTCTCTAAGAATTTTAGTCTTTAGGGGTACATGGTAATTAAAAACACTTGTAAAAATCTCATCAAATACGCTATAGTGGTGCGAGTTAGTTTGATTGAAATATATAATGTCTGAAATATAACATTGGATCTTCTTGAAAAAAATATTTTCACATAATCTTTAAGAAAACTTTTTGAATTTTATTCTTTTCCTTCATTTTTGAGGAAGGTTTAAACTTCCAATGACTTTGTGGTGTAATTTAACTTTGTTTCAATTGCTTTAAACTTTTTTTCTCCAGTGAAATATTCATATCAAACATTTTAAATTATATTAACCTTTATTTTTGTTATTATTTGGCCCTACAAATGACATCACTCACTTGAAAAATATGTAACCTTTTGTAGCATCACAAAAATAACAATTAAAATCACAAAAAATATTTATTAAAAAAAATATACACCGTTTTTGAGAAAATTGAACAAACACATTGATTTACAATGAAAAACGCTGTTTTTCGGGCAGAACAAGTACCGAAAAACGAGAGTTTTTGACGTTTCACCATATTGTTCAAAATTTTCCTTCTATGGTCCTCTAACTTCATGTAAAAAAATGAACATGTTGTTGTTGAGATTTAACGTCCGTTTTCTATGATATCAAAGCTTGGACGTTGGGCATAGGTTTACTGAACATAATATGACCAGGTTACTCAACCAATAAATCAGTAAAATTATCAAATAGTTTACCAAGAAATCAGTCGCAACCCTAGTTATTCAGTGCCCATTGCAAACACTTTAAGCACCAAAACGAGGAGGAAGTTAACATGCTTTGAAGAAATGCCTGTGGCAAATAAATATACACCGTTTTTGAGAAAATTGAACAAACATGTTGATTTAAGGCGCAAAAACCCCGTTTTTCGGGAAAATTAAGGGCAAATACAGAAGAACAAGAGTTTTGATGGGTGATTATATGGGTGAAAGTTTCCTTCTATGGTCCTCTAACTTCATGCAAGATTTAGAGAAAAAATCTAACACCATGATTTTAGGCATAAAAACCTAAATTTTCCGGCAAATTTAGGCCCAGCTCCGGAAAACAAAAGTTCCCCCTATGGTCCTCTAGCTTCATGTAGAGTTTTAAAAAATAATAAACAGTTTTCGAGAAAATTCAAATGCATTGATTTAAGCAAGAAAAAAGCCCGTTTTTTAGGCATATTTAGGCCCAGTACTTAGAAACAAGAGTTTTCAAAGACCATATAGGTTCAAAGTTTCCCTCTATGGTCCTCTATCTCTATGCAAAATTAAAAAAATAATAATGAACAGTTTTCTAGAAAAATTCAAACAAATTGATTTTAGGTGTAAAACCCCTGTTTTAGGGCAAATATAGGCCAAGTACCGAAAAACGAGAATTTTCGGTTGGTGGCCAAATGGCTAAACAGTAGGTCAACACTACTAACCTTAAAAGCTTCCATATCTGCAAGCAGAGAAGCACTCTGCATCTGCGCTCGTATTCTTGCAGCCTCTTCAGAAGTGCCCAGCTCTTCCATAATATTTTGTTGCTCTCGAAGCATATCTTCCGTTAGTGGTGCACTTTCCTGAATATCAAAACAACCATCACATTTAGATAAATATTTAAGAATATTTACTAAATCAAAACTAAATAAAATGACTTTATATCAAAGTGAAAATTCCCTCAAGACCATACTATATAGATTTATCATTAGGTTGCAAAAATATCTCCAATCTGATTGGCTAATGAAGAGAAAATATATTCCATATTTTGACTGCAAAAACTCAATATTCTTTTTGATTGGTTAATCATTGAAATACTTGATTTTGATTGGATTGGATTGAACGAGAGTGCAAATATGAGATGTCTGATTGATCCAAATATTCTGCCACTGTAAAATTTGTACATAGTATAACCTTTTGAATTTCATTTGATTAAAAAGTAAATAATTAAATGAAAACCTAATGATAAACTAGTTATCAATGAAATTCTCGAAAAATATTGGCCATATTTTTCTCGAATCTCTTGATAACTACTACATATGGTATAATCTTATGCAATATCTTAAAAAACAATTTTCGGAAATTTAAATTATTTTTGCTCAAAATATAAAGAAAACAAGATCTGAATTCATGACAATGTATATTGCGTCCAACCACAGACTTGAAAATAGTTAAATACCACTAAACCTACTGTTTTGAAGAAAATGGTTAAGTACCACCTCCCAACTGGTTTGATAAAATGGTTAGATATCAACCACCCACTGGTTTTAAAATGGTTTAAAAATCTCAAACAGCTAAAAATTTAAAAGATAAATAAATCCCACCCACCCACTAGTTTGAAAATAGTGAAATCACCTGTGTTATTGGTATGCATAGCACTTTATTGGTTTCCAATAACACCAATTCTGTTTCCTTCAATACCCCATCCCTTTCTAAAGATGGTTCTGTACAATCTCCATCTACATTTAGTACATTATCTATTTGCGGAGACGGTTCAGTAATGTCTATACGTTCAGTAATAATTTCACATTTTGCATATTTTGAATCTTCAATACTATTAATCTCCGTTAAACTTGGTTCTGCACTAAACCCTTCACGAGCTTCGAAGAACTCATCATCTGAGTCACTCTCGTTATATAATTCCATTGGCCCTTCATCTCTTGCCGATTCTAAACGGCCAGTTTCAGGTTTAGATTCAATATTTTCTAACAGCGAATTCCACGAATCATCCCTAGTATTTATTTTGTTTATATTATCAGAAGTTGAAAATTCAGTATAACTAACAGAGTGTTTTTGTGGTTGTGCAGGGGTGGTTTTAGACGATCGCACAGTACTCTCGGTGCTGAAGTCTTTTGAACTTGAAGCACGTGCTTGACGTCGAAGGATACAGTAATTCAACATCTATAACAAGAAATAATATCCTTAAAATAATTTTTAACTATAAAATTACTACGTAATGTTTCATGCTAATGTAATTCAACATCTATAACAAGAATTATATAATGTCTGATATAAGAACATTTTGCAAGCAGTTAATGGGGGATGCATCGAGGGGGGTGCTACCCCTAATGCATCGAAGGAGGGGTGTAGTACCGCAACTTTAGCAGATTAAAAATACATGTTCCTGTTATGCAATAAAGGTTGATATTTTACATGGTAATTGTTAAAAGGCTATTTAACATTTTATTTTATAAAAAAATCCGACGACAAAATTACGACAATCAAAATTTTTAACATATGACCTCGTACTATGTTGCTAGAACATATTTTGCTTGATAAAAAGCACTAAAAAGATTTTTAACGATTATTAAGAGTGAAATTTTGTGAAAAAACATATCCAAGACTAGACCCGCTGGATCGAGGGAAGAGTGTAGTACCGCAACTTTCAGGGTACCCCCCAGGGGTCAACATTTGTCAAAAAAAATTTTTTTTTACTTAATAATATTCTCAAAATAGCTTTGCTCACATATTAAAAGGATTTTTGAAAATCTCATTTTTTTCGTGAGAAATTCATTTTTTTTCGAAAAAATGCAGTACTACACCCCCCCTCGATGCATCCCCCATTAATATGTTATTACTAGTATGGAAGAATTGTTGTTTGAACATTTATTTTGTGATTTCGCACCAAAGTTTGTCTGATGAATCTTTTATTTATTTTGTTGGTTTTTTGTTACTAAGCAACAATAGAAATTATATACTTTTTTAAGGGAATTAAATTTCGTGGAAAAGGATTTTTGCGGAAAAATTAATTTCACTGACTCGACGATCAAAGAAATTTTAAGTTAAACATTTTTTGCGTAAATGGACGATTCAAAATTCCCTCGCAGTTATAAATGTTCTTATTGAATTTTAGTTTATTTTAGCATCTGTCATATATGAAATTAAAAAATAGAAAGAAAAAAACATGTTTGATTTCCCGGATCAACATGTTTAAGAAATTTCGCGAATGGAAGTCGCGAAATTTAGTTCCTGTAAAAATTATTTCCCTAAAATATAATATGGATATCACATGATATGACACCACTGTACCTTAAAACGATATTAATTTCGCATGATTAGTTTTGGTCGAGTTTTGTTCGTGGATCTCAGTCTATGTATTCTAAACTATATAGAAATGCGCGAGTTTTTGAGGGTAAACCATAAAATATAATGAATGAATATTTAATAATATGATCCTTTTAATAATTTTTAAACACAAATGATATGATGAGCTATGGAAACTTCAACTTTTTAACTTTCACAGATTGGATCTGCAAAAAGGTATCTCGTTAAGGTACACGTGCATATCACACACAATATAACATTCATTTTATATTGATTCTATAATGTACCTTTATGTTCATATTGTTTTACAACGTATGTTAATTATAAGTTAAAAGAGATGTTAAATACGTTATTGCACTAAATTGTTTTTGGGCCCTCTACTTAGCCGCCGCTGGGAGTCATGAAATTACCCCTACACCGGTGCCCTGTCTGTCGGTCTGTGCATCAGTCTATCTGCCTCCCTTCTAAAATGTTATTAGAAAATATCCCTCACTAGTTTGATATGCCGACCCTTTGAAATTATTTTCAGATCTGGAAGCTGTTGGGAATAAAACAGTAAGACCAAATCTTGAGTCATTAAGAATAATCCTCGTTTCCAACACTTTTACAGAAAAAATTTAGATCATATCACAACCATTTATAATACTTATACTGTATTTAATGTCTCTATAAATTTGTAATTCATATTAGAATTTTCGTTTCCTGTTAAAAGTAAATATATTTTATGAGAGGAGAAATCTGATCCATAACGGTCTACGAGAACTCTCACCTGCCGTGTTTTGACTATGGTGCAAAGTTAGCCCATTTACAGTCAACGGAAAGTCGATTACCAATCTATAAATGGCATAAATTATTAATTAATTATGTGGAGAATTTTTGACGCGGATTTTATTTGGCCGAGGGCACAAATTATTTTTTTGGCGCGGATTCAATTTGGCGCAGCTAGATTTCAATTGTTATGTTAGCATTGGTTTAATTTGGCGATATAAGAATAATTAGTCTGTGTCCATTTGTTCCAAAACTATCTCCCGTTTTCACAGACTTGTTAAAAGCAATTTTATATTAAAATATACCTTTAACGAGATTAATTTTCGCGGAGATTAAATTTTCAGCCAATCCGCGAAAATAAAACTCCTTGAAATTTTTAAGATTTTGTCATCCACAAAAATAAAACTCCGCGTAATTAAATTTTTGAAGAAAAAAATATTTTCTCTTGCAAAAATCGGGTCAAAAAAATATTTGACACCATGGTACATTCTCTTTTAAATAATCAAAATATACATTTCGAAAATAAAATTGTTTTAACATGTCTATGACATGGGGAACAATTAGACCAAGACTAAATACAAAAAAAACGAATAAGTACATAACATTTAATAATCGGTGACTTGATAAAAATAATACGATTTTGGAAGAAATAATATGTGGTTTATATTTGGCTCAGCATGAAAACTATTTAATTTTGCGCAGAAAAAAACACATTTTTAATTTAGTGTGAATTTAATTTGAGGCAAATTTAGTGATTTTTTCCAATTGCAACCAAATTTCTCCACGCCAAAATTTAACGGAATTAAAAATTAATGGATGCATCGAGGCGGTGTAGTACCGCAACTTCAGCAGCTTAAAAATACATGTTCCTGTTATGCAATAAGGTTGATATTTTGTATGGTAATTGTTGAAAGACTAACATTTTATAAAAAATCAGACCGCAAATTTACGACACGTCGGAGTTATTTTGTTGAGGGGGCGGTGTCGTACCGCAACATTGGGGGTACCCCCCCAGGGGTCCGATTCTGTCCAAACAATTTTTTGGTTACTTAATAATATTCTTAAACTAGCTTCGTTCGCATATTATTAAGGATCAAATCTCATTTCTTTCGTGAGATTTCAAAAAAAAATGCAATACTACACCCCCACTCGATGCATCCTCCTCCATTACTCTATTAATTAATATAAAGGGTATGGTAAACGCTCTAATAAGCGCATTGTGTGCTCATAAAATTTTATATTGCGGAGGGCGCTTATTGGAAGGGGGCGTGCGCTTTTAAGAGTAAATCTCCTCTTCGACTATTAAAAGTGAGATATGTAGTATATATATTTTTTTGCAATTCTTTTTGAGTGAACGTAACCAGTTCACAGTTGATTTATTTTATAGTTGTAGTTTTATGTTGTATTGTTACAGTTGGGTTCCCTGTCCAAGTGTGGCACTTATATAAATGATATTTTTTCGGACACTTACATAAAAAACATTAGAGGCGCTTAAAAGAGATGTTATTAGGGCTTTTACCGTACTCAGCATGTACAGCAACTGTGTAAATTATTTGAGATAAAAAAAATAGATTTCTAATATAATTTAACATTTTTTATATATTGCATTTCTACTTATTTATTTATTTGCAAGACGTTTAGATATATTGTTTTTTTAATATTAATAATGTAATCTAAGAACACTAATTCTGAGGCGAGGTGGTATTCTCATAATAGAAAAGATTCGTGAAAATCAGGCAAATTTTAGTCTAAAAAGTGAAAGTTAAAACAATGTCCGTTTCCATGCTAGTGTAATAAGGATTTTAGTAAGGTATTTTTAAACGTTCCGTATAATGTTAGATATTTATATACGGAAGGCCCGACAGTGAAAAAATCACCTAAAGTAGAATGTTGATATCCTGATTATAGACTCCTAGGGTGGCTGTGTATAAAGATAATGATGAGACCTTGGAAAAAAAATTATTTGCCAGTAGGTTCTTACTGTACCAGTAACATAATATACCAAAAGCTAAGATCCTATTTCTAAACGTTCCGTATAATGTTAGATTTTTGTATCTCGACATAAGAAGACAGTTATATGATCAAGGTTTGGTTAGAACGCGCAGATTTTCAAATAAAATATAATATTTTCAATTTTATAACCCCCGCCATGTTTGTATTCATTATTTTTTGAAATGTTTGAATCTGTTCTAGGTTTTAAATGTATATAATATTGTATATTCTTTATGTGACAAAAACAGCCAAATTTCAAAACTTGTATTGTTTTCATGTACGTTAATTATGTCGTAATTTCCCCTGCTGTGATCAACGAATCAGTCTGAACACACCCATCGCGTTTTAAAACCAACTAAGATCAGACACCCAGTGTCCAATATTGCTTATTGCTGAAATTCCTTTAAAATGAAAAATAGATTTTTGATAAAGTATTTATTTCTATAAAACAAAAATACTGTCCAACATGTCAAAAATGATACTTTCTTGAGGGGGAAACCTCCCCTAAAATCTTCATATTATCAAAAAAATATTATAGTGTTTTTAAGTATTTTTAAGTATGTAGAATCCAAAAATAATGCTTAGAATACACACAATTTTGAATTTCAGTGGTGAAAAAATCGTAATAATCAATTTTGAATAATATGTACAAATCCATCACTTAGGTCGGAGAACCATAATTTGAAATATAAACGAACTCAACAAGTGTGTCTATGGACTTCGGATCAATAAAATAATAAACCTCGTAATCCACCACCTAGCATTATATGTCTTCCCAGAATACCTCAGGCTAGTTGCAAAAAGGATGTCTGAAATAATTAAGTTTTTAATAACTATTATTCATTTATTCTAATAATAGATTATCCCAATAGTCCAGTCAATCTAAGGTCAAACCCTAGCCTGGAACAAATTGCAACAAAAGGTATTATTATTGTTTCTTGTTCAATTTAGTAAACATAATAACATATAAAATAATCGGCCAAAAAATATTTTGGGAAAAATACCAAATTTTGCATTTTAAAATTAAGCTTTTTCCTACAAAAAATTAAAACTAAAAAAATAAATTAAATTTAGATTTCCTTTAAATTCAATAATTCGTAAGAGCATGAAAATCTGTATAGAAGAGTCACTAAACAGATTTTTCCTAAAATGTACGTTCTTCAGTAAATTCAATTCTAAAATTCGCTAGTTTGTCATAAAAGCGTCAATTTCACAAACTTTGAAGTAAAATGTCTTGGAAATGGACTTAATTTAAAAATCTGTTAAATAAGTGTTCTATACAGAATTTTGTGCTCTTTCGAATGATAGTAATTGGATTTAAAGTAAATATAAATTTGATTTTTTGGGGGGTTTTCATTTTCTGTAGGAAAACTTAAAGAGTACTATTTTAAATTTCAAAATTTGGTACCTTTCCCTAAATAGATTTTGTTAGATTTTTAGTATGTTACAGTATTTAGTATACTACCTTAACGAGATTAATTTTTGCGGATTTTCGCGGAGATTAATTTTCGCGGAGATTAAATTTCGCGGATTTTCACCCAATCCGCGAAAATAAAACTCCGCGAAAGTTTTGAGATTTTGTCATCCGCGAAAATAAAACTCCGCGAAAATTTTAGTGTTTTTAGTAAAAAGTTTAAAATTACCAAATTTATGCTAATATACGCGGTTCAATTCTGCTGGTGATCCGCGAAAATAAAACTCCGCGAAATATCGCAATTTTGCCATCCGCGAAAATAAAACTCCGCGAAAATTAATCTCGCGAAAATTAATCTCCGCGAAAATTAATCTCGTTAAGGTAGTGCTATTCCTTTCCCACTCACCATGATTTTTGTCTTTTACATGTTAACCTTTAGCCCTTTAGATTCAATTCCTTCTTTCCATCTATTAAACTTACTAACCAATGCTTCCTTACTCTCTGCAATTAATACCAGATCATCTGCATACAACAATTCCCATGGACAGCCTACTCTAAATTCCTGTGATAAGTGCCTCTAGTACTATTATAAAAAGCAACGGGATAAGAAACGAACCCTGGTGCACACCTTCCTTAAGAAATAATTTATCACTAAATGATCCATTTATTCTAACACGGCTTCTGGCATTCTTAAATCGATTTTACAACTGAGATATCTTCTTATAATAATACGAAATATTTTACTCTAGTGATTCAACAGTATGTTATTAGATCGGCATGGTACACCTCTATTACTTGTACAACAAGCACTGTATGGTTCATTTACACTGCTCTAAAAATGGTCCTGGGAATCAATATAAAACAACAGTAATGTATAGGATTACTTTATTCGTTAACTGAATTTCTACTTAGTTTACTAAGAACTTACTAAGAACTCTCAATAGCTTTGAAATTTAATTCCCTTTTCAAAGAAAAACATTGTAGTTCCTGACATAGACTATATTATTGTATCTAAATTAGGTAGTGAGTTTATTGAAGCTAGTAGTCTTTGATTTATTTTAATTCTTTTTCTTTATTATTAGAACCTCCACAACAGGGTAATAAACATTTGATGCATGGACACATTTCTCCTCCCCCTGATTGGCCAGATGCAGTCACGCGATACTGGAAGAAAGCAGCACCGAATGAGATGAAAACCCATGACGTCATCATTATCGTTCCTGTAAAAAATATATTTGCATTGAATATTCTATCACAATGCCCAAGATTTGGCATTGAAATTAATACAGCAAAATAATAAGGGCAATAAAGTCTTAAAAGGTTTTGTTACTCAAAATATTGGACAATTTTATAAAGTTAGAGTGCTGAAGCGATGCACTAAGCCGAACATTAACAGTAAACGAATATTTAGACGTTTAAAATTTGTGAATAATTTTTCAAGGCTACATTTGTAGTGATGAAATAATTTCCCTTAATCCAATTTCTAGTTTTTTTGCAAGAATGAAATATTTTTTTTAAAAAATTCATAATTGAAAACTAACAGAGGGTAAGACCAACTAATAGTCTAAATTGTTAAATAATGATAAATAAACCTACTGGTGTCGCTGTGCTTGCTGTTGATTTGAAGTTCTGGCATTGACGGTATTTCAGTGTGATGCATATGCTTTATACTGGTGACGAATGCATCTCTTAGGTATAGCAGTATCGCAAGTACTGCTATAGAGAAATCGCTCCTTGTGAAAATATCCACTCCTGTATAAAATAATAACTTTAATAAATGGGTAAGCTAAACTATTTAAAAGTTATTGCTCCTAAGCATTAGTTTAGCTAGTGTAATAAAAAGTTACTAGGTTTAAAGAAAATGATCAGCCAAGTAAAGTAAAGTTTTTGTTTTACGTGGTAAAGCCAGGAAATTGCACATTGTAGGCAATATTTCCACCTGGGCCACGGGTCCGGTAGTGGCTCTATTTAAAGCACCCATTTGCGCTACGGCTAAGCTGAAGAAATCGAAATCGAATAATCGAAATCGAAAAATTATAAATAATTTGTGGCAACAGCTGGGTTCGAACTCACGACGACCCCCGGCGCGTCAGCTCTATATTGATAGATCTAGCGTGCAACGCCCTAGACCGCTCGGCCACACTACCGTTAAGTGGTCTAAGTGGTAGAGAAGTTTAAATCAGTTATAAAATTTTTCCAATTTAATTGTTTCATCATCGTGTTCTAAGAGTATAATGATGAACCTTAACGAGGAGTAACTTGTATTTTATTCGATTCAAAAGGGCATCATCAGAGTAGTGCTATCTACAGAGTAGATGGAAATACAAAAATTCACGAATATAAAAACTGTAAAAATTAATTTGGTTAATGTCTGTATTTGGCAAAAAAAAAAGAGTTTATTTGACTTAAAAATAAAGCTTAATAGCTTACCGCACAGGAAAGCATACGATCCTAGAAATGAAGTAGCTAATATCAACACGGGCTTTTCGCATCTCCAAGTGAATGAACCAAATATAAACGCTGATGACGTTAGTAATATTCCAATAGAGAGTTTGCTAAACATAAAAAATATTATATTGCTAGAACTGTATACACTTGTTCAGTAAGAAAAGACTTTATCACTAACACTGAACTTGAACTGAAGAAATTAGGTCTATTGTTGAGAACACTAGAAAAATAAGAGCATCTCCATACTCAAGTTGAATTTACTGGCTCTCTAAAGTGTACGCGTATTTCCTTTTAGTAACTAATAAAAATGTCCTAGTACTAAAGTTTCTTATTCTTATTGACTAATACAAAACTTTCATCAGACAAGTTTCATTAAAAGTATTTTTATTTTTACCGAACTATAACTTTTAAAAGTACGAATTTCTAAATATATTTGAAAAATATTGCAAAGCATGAACGGAGGCGACTTTTACTCTACATATATCCCATATATGAAAATGACAATGCACAATAACATACGAAAAGTGCACCGCATATATGAAAATGACAATGCACAATAACATACGAAAAGTGCACCCCATATATGAAAATGACAATGCACAATAACAT
>JAUOBW010246543.1:254-11554 GCA_032360285.1 Lepidozona retiporosa | reverse complement strand
GATTTGTGACATCGACATGAACTTCAGGTACTGATCACGTTTACAAATACGTTAAAGATTTGTGACATCGACATGAATTTCAGGTACCGATCACGTTTACAAATACGTTAGGGATTTGTGACATCGACATGAATTTCAGGTACCGATCACGTTTACAAATACATTAGGGATTTGTGACATCGACATGAATTTCAGGTACCGAACACGTTTACAAATACATTAGGGATTTGTGACATCGACATCCATTTGTCTTTGGATGTCAATATGAGTTGCATTCTGGGTTACATCTGCCTCAGAAAATGTTAATATTTTTATATTTCATTAGAAAAGAAACCAGGTTTCCCAGGTTAATTGATTCTGAGATATTAGTAGTTAATTCCGAACTGTGATGATTTAATGGGTTACATTTTAATAGCTATACACAAAAAAACACCTAAACCACTGGAAAGTCTTGCACCTAATTACGTTGTATTCTATCCCAGTTATTAAGGAACTTTTTACACAGTGTTTTGAATCGGTTGGATATTAAAGGTTGCTTTTTCCGGGTTACATTAAAAATTACATTGGAATTTTGCACCCGTTGTAAAATATTATACTATTAGGCGTTATACTACTATGTATCACCCTGTGAAATTTTACAATGATTGGTAAATATAACCCAGAGTTATCAACATCTACCTAAAAAACACAAAAAATGAAAATAAAAAAAATATGATGTGATCTACCCCTGGCAGGAACCACCCAGAGGGGAGAGGAAAACCTTATTTTTCGAAAATAGGGGCAGCCAACTCATTTTCTTCTTGTATCTAACAACAGGAAGTTAATTTTTCGTCTTATATTTTTGCCTACTGACCCAAACCAACTGTCAAAATGAAATATATTATTAGGTGACTCAAATTGACTCATCTATTATTGTCCTGTGAAAACTGTCAATTTTAAAATGGTTTAAAAAACCAATATCACTATTAAACAGAGCATAAGAGCTTCACAGAAGACTTATTTTTCATACATGTCCTTGTTTTCAAATATTTTAAAGAGTAGAGTGAGGGCATAACAACGATATATATATCATAATGATTATAATAAACTTTTCTCGGTTGCCCGAAGCTGAAATTATACAGGATTACTAGCGATGTTGTGTAAACAGACATAATAAATATACCAAATAACATAC
The DNA here is from genome assembly GCA_032360285.1 of Lepidozona retiporosa. Lineage (NCBI taxonomy): Eukaryota > Metazoa > Mollusca > Polyplacophora > Chitonida > Ischnochitonidae > Lepidozona > Lepidozona retiporosa. The sequence continues at coordinate 10,380 of JAUOBW010246543.1, read as the reverse complement.
CTCAATTACGTACAGACATATATTTTTGTAAAAAGAATAAAGTATGAGTTTGGTTAAGCGAGAATAACTGATTGCTCCATGAACAAATAACAGCTTGTTGAGAAAACGAAACTAAATGAAAGTTTAATTATCACTGATTACCCTCAAATAAGCGCTAACCTCACAAAATATGAAGTGACCACTGCAGCAAGCATTCCTGTCAGCAAATTTTAAATATACCACAATTGGTATATTATAAATAAAGTATTATTTTATGCATATTTAAAAAAAATTGCATAAACTAATTACTTAGCACAAAACATTATAGATAGCTCGAATAATGAAGCACTTTAATGTTTAAATACATAACTAACATTTTATACCACCATTGGTATAACTTTATGAGTAAGTTAACAATACAGCCCTAAAAATAAATAATAAATTGACCTAAAAAAATTATCTAGCCCCAACCACCGCTAAAATCAGGTCAAACCCATGAATATAAGTTACCCTTTATGTTCCTCTAAATACATGTAAAATTTAAAAAAATGATAAAGAACTGATTTCAAGAAAAAATTAAAGTTTTCCGGCAAATTTAGGCTCAGTACCGAAATTAGTTTTTTTCAAAAATCCGGCTCTGTCACTCGCATTCTCTTTGGATCCCATGACTTCATGCAAAATGTCAAAAAAAGTAAAGAATGGTTTTCGAGAGAAATGACTGGAATGGTGGACGTACAGAAGGGTGATTTCATAGGATTGGCTTCGCCCAGGGTCCAATAAAACATATTTGAGGATAGCAGGACCTGAATGGGCAAGGAAGGTGATTTACTTTCATCATGATAAATAATTATTTTAGAATAGTATTTCATAACGCGACTTTTGGAGAAATATATGTGACTCGCACATATTATCCCTTATACAGGGTTTGATTTCACGAGAATCGGGCATATTATTCAGGGGGTTTGATTTCACGAGAATCGGGTATATTATTCAGGGGGTTTGATTTCACGAGAATCGGGCGTATTATTCAGGGGGTTTGATTTCACGAGAATCGGGTATATTATTCAGGGGGTTTGATTTCACGAGAATCAGGTATTTAATATTTACCTGTGCTATTGCATAATCAGATGCGCTTGCGGCTTGCAGTCCCTCCTGACCGCTGATCCCAACACCAACATGTGTAGTCTAAAATATGTACTCAATCTACAGACACGCATTTCGGTTTTCAATAGCTCATTTATGTAGTTTGGACAATTCTATGAGTCGGTCTTTGTTTCACGAAGTTCATTTTCAAATTTAAACAAAAAATAAGGCGTTTTTCAATTAAATTATATTGTTTTATTACAACACCTCCTTGTTCTGTTAATTTTAATACTTATAAGTCACATTTTTCTTTTATGAAAAAAACGCGTATAAAAAAGGGAAATCTGTTTTAACCATGGTGAGAAAAATCTATGCATTGCAAAAGTTTAATACTGTCTTTCATACTTGTTCTACTGGGAAAGATTTGTAAGAATAGATATGCAGGATCGGGTGTCACCTCAGTGGCTGACTCTATATTTAAAACATGAAAAGGTGAGAAAAACCTGAATCATGCTGACATCATTGGCGCCATCTCATATCGCTAATGTAATTGCACCTTTAACATTGTTCTTCACTAATTGCACCACTAACGACTTTTGTAATGGTGATACCCTAAAATTAATCAACATCATTATCAATTTCAAGATAAGAATTACACTTTTAATTTTTTATATTCTTACCCCAAAAAAATAATCAAGGCTATAAATTTAAATTTCGATACTTTTACAAAATACAATAAAGTCGGGGTAAAAAAATAAATATTGAAACTTCAAAAGTTATACAAATTTGTTGTGGGTGACAGGATGGAACCATATTAGTTTAAGATGTTTTTACAGTGTTAAAGGGATTCTAAACCGTTTTTGCATGTTGGGCTCAGAATAAAGGCCTTCTGAAATGGAGTATTACGCTTTTTATTTCATCAAAAAATCTTTTTTCGTTCTTGATATATGTTATTTTTTGTGAAAGTGAAACTTATGACATCACAGAGCTAGGCTTTAAATATGGCATTTTTGATAAAAGCTCAATAAATATTTTAATTTCATCATGATCCAATCATTAGCGCGAGTTATTTTAGGAAGTATTGGATCAATAACTCTAAAATTCGTTTAGTTATAAGCAAAATAAATATTTCTTATAGCTCTGTGTGATGTCATAGATCTATACTATGTGATGCCATAAGTTTCACTTTCACAAAATGTCACATATCTTGAGAACGAAATGTGATTTTTTAACGAAATAAAAAGCATAGTACTCCATATCGGAAGGCCTTTAATCTAAACCAAACATGCTAAATCGGTTGGGGATCCCTTTAATTCCTTATGACTCAAAATTGTTTTTTGGAGGAAATTTAGGCTCAGAAAATAAAATTCAAAATGTCAAACACGGACCAGCAGAAATTATTATTTATCATCATAAAACATTTTAGCGAGATTGGAACATAATTTCTTAAAAAATAGAATTAAATTAATGCCATTTTTGGGCCGAGGAAGCAAACAGCCCCACAATGCAACAGCCCTATTAAAAACATGCTAAATCAACTCAGCTAAATCGGAAAAAAACTTCATTTTAAGGCTAAATTGGGTATTTTCGGATTTTTCTTCGAGTCAGCGATTTTATATCTAATTAGTCTACCAGATAAGTTCCAGTCCTCAAGAGATTATTGCTACATTATGACATCACAATGGAGTTGTGTATGCTATCAAGATATTATATTGATCCTAACTTTTCAGTGAATAATTATTGACAGACCATATTTGATACACAGAAAGGTTTCACTGTCAAAGCAATGTGCACATAAAATTTAAAGCGTAATATTTTGTGCGTGATTAGTTCCAGGCCCCTTTATGAAATTACAATTATTACGATAATAAAAAATCCACATGTCGATTTCTAGCCAACTTTTCCACGAATCATCATTTCACTGTTTTTAACATGTGTACAAAATTTAACCAAGCATCATTTTGTTATTGACATATATATGAACTTACAAAAGGGTCTGGTTGGTTGGTAGTAGCCACGTGTTAAATTTTACGACTTAAATTTTGTGCCAAATAAATAGACACTATAATTTATTTCAAAGTTATGGAGTGCAATGGTATGCTTTATTATAAAGTCAACTCCTATAACTCCATTGTGATGTCATAATGTAGCAAGAGGACTGGAATTAATCTATGTACATTTTAACATTCTATATTAGTTAAAACTAAGGAAATTGTCAATCTTTAATTGCTCATAAAATGAGAACCGATCAATATTTTTTGACGAAATAAAAGACATTCTTCATATTTTTTTAAAGCTATTTAAAACGAGTGCTGGTTGTTTTTTGACCTCGGGTCCACTTTAAATTACCCAAATAACATAATTCAACAATAAACTTGATTTTAAAAAGTCTGTGCACATGGGAGAACATATTAAAACAATTTGACCCAGACTAATACTATGATGATTTGTTGTTTAACTCTACTAGATCTTTTTGGATAGTCATAGGGTTGGGGGGGGGGGGGGGTTGGGCACGTGGTGCCCCTCCATAAAATTTTTATTTTTCAATAAATCGGTCTGAAATGTTGCATGGTTATACCCCCGCCTTTTGCGCATCATTTAGCGAAAAAAAAAATTGATGGGCCCACAAATTTTTGTGATGTCAGAATTTTTTCAAGCAGTATACTGTTTTTTCAAAAATTTGTTGTTTTTTAGAAATATTTTAATTTAGCAACTAACATGACTCAAATTACCCAAAAAGGTTGTTTTTCTACCTATTCGTACTGTGGCATGCTATGTATATAAAACAACCATTAGAAAATTAGCTGACGTCAGCAAACCTTAAAAAACGTCACCGGGCGCCAATGACATTTTGAAATTGTTTTTTTTTTGCAAAATGTGGCTAATAGATATTTAGGAAAATTTGAAAAACTAAGCATTTTTTATTTGAGCAATCCGAAGTATCACTCAAAGAATAAATGGTTGGAATAAAAAATTGAAGAGCTTTTTCAAAATTATTTTTGGGTAAATTATGCGAGTTAATTTGCAAAAGCGGCGAATTTAAAAATCACTGTCCCGGTAGTAAATTTATGAAAGGCTCATGTAAAATATGTGGCGATTCAAAAACTATCATTTTTTTTTTTGCTTTCGAAAAAGTAATGTAACGTTTTAGGAGAAAAATTAGCAGATGTATAGAAAGGAAGGAGTGATTTCATAGGACCCCTATAGACTTCGCCAGGGGTTTAAAGATATTAAATCTTTAGATATCAGAATGATATCTTTATAGCAGGAATTACTCCCCTAGTGATTCTATGCAAGTTACACAGAGCTCTAGTGAATAAAATTACGTAAGTCTGTTTAATTTAATGAATGTGAATGATAGGCGTCAACAGCTCGTTAATATTACTAATTTAATGAATGCGATACCTGCAGGCGACAACAGCTCGACACACCAATGTGAGATCAAGGAACAATTCTTTACATTCTTCATGCAAACAATGGAACAGAACCTGAAAATAATAAATTCATATTTAAGTACAGCATGTATATAAGTGGAATTACGAAAATGAGTAGTATATAACTGAGAGTATGGGTACACAACAATTTAATTAAAGCAAGCATTTGAAAAAGTTCTGTGAAAATAATTTACAGTGCATTTATACAAAAATGAATTGTTATTATAAGATATCTGTTTTGTATTCTGCTGTTATAATATATTTCTTTCTTATTTCCTGGCCAAATTTGCCTAAATTTCACACAAAGTCGGCAAATAATAAGAAGGACCTTTTGAAAATATTATTTTCTCATTTTAGCCCTAAGATTTTGATGACCTCACTGTTATTAGGTCAAAGCTTACCCAACAAATATCTAAATATTTGATTTCAGACTTAATGACGACATATACGTAAAAATGGACCTATTTATGGCCTAAATAATCGAAATAGGGTGAAAAAACGTTTTTAACGTTAAAAACGGTTTAAAAGGTTTCTGGGTTTATTTTTAGGACAAAAAATTTTGACGTCATTTTGAAAAAAAAATCCGAAATTATGACATCATTATCACGTCAAAGTTCCAAAAAATGACGTCATGTCAAATCGCTAATTTCGATGGTCAAATAACGGGAAACTATTTATCAGTCGATAAATCGTATTTATAAACCATATTTTACTTTATATCAAAGAAATTATAAAAAAAGTAATGGAATTTGATATAACCACCTGTCAAAAAAAATTATATAAATTTATTCCCAAAATATATTTAGGAAAAGTCACCAAATTTCAGCTCAATCGGAATAAGTGTTCTAAAGTTATTTAAAAATATTTCCAAAGGGGGGGGGGCGATTCGCCCTCGACCTATGTAGGGTTTAGGGAGAATATATGCCTTTAAGTAATTAATCCTTTTTAAATAATTAAAGTAAATTTAAAAGCTAAAAAGTCATGAAATAGTATAAATTCCACGTACTTTACGATAGAATCATATCTAAATGGACACACATTGAAATGGACACACATAATCTAAGGGCTGGGAGTTCGAACCTCAGCTTTTTCCACATCTTTCATTTTTCGATTTTGATTAGATTGTGTTTAATTTCGATCTCTTCAGCGCAAATGAATGCTTTAAATAGAACTAACACCATGACCCGTCGACCGTCTGGAAATATTGTCAAATAGGACAGTTTGTCGATTACCATGTTAACGAAACACTTTACTTTACACAATGTCATAAGTTAGGTTTTTTTCGCAACCCGCTTTAAAAATGTCATGGCGCTGTCCGTATCGATAAAAATAAATAAATACAGAACCAGTTCTCAATATAATCAAACATATATATCGTAAAAAGGCGTAAAATATATTGCTACGTATGATTTTAGCACACTATATACCAAACTTCCTCATAATAAACTCATTAACGAACCTTAAAAACTAGTTGATTTTGTTTTTGAAGGCGGAGATACAAATTACATTAAAATCAATAAATGGGGTAAAGCTTATTGGGGGAAAAGCATAAAAACTCCATTGGGTACACTCGTCATCCAAACTATCGTCATTCCAAACTAAGGTTTTTATATCGACAAAACAGATTTCTTAGTCCCAATCTTCGAAGGCTTTTATGTAATGATCTAATTCAACCACATTTCGATTACGCTTCATCTGCCTGGTATCCAAATCTGAATAAAGCATTAAAAACCAAACTACAAACGGCCCAAAATAAATGTATTAGGTTTTGCCTTCAGCTGGGAAATAGACATCATGTAGGGCCAATCGAGTTTGAGAAGATAAACTGGCTAAATATAAATGATCGTTTTGAACAATGTATCAGTGTAGCAACCTTCAAATTCTTTAATCACAAATGCCCGTCATATATGGGTGATATTTTTAAGCCTGTTGATGGTATAAATAATAGTACAAGAAAATCCTATCAAAAACTAACACCTATTTATAGAAAAACAGTTCAAGGACAAAATTCCATTTCTTATCTCGGCCCCTCACTTTGGAATAATATTACTAAGGACATTAAAGTAAGTGAAAGTGTCAATACTTTCAAACACAACGTCAAGAAGCACTTTTTAAGTGACTTAAAGCGGAAATTCAACCTAGGATTGGTGAGATAATCTTTCTCCCAGTTTCAAAAGGCAAGTTTCATTTATTTTTATATATATGTTTTTATTTTATTTTTTATTATTTTAATCCCCCTACCCCGCTTTGGGACCACAATGGAAACAAAGCCTAGGCTTTTCTTGTGCTATCCCTGTCATCAATACATGGCCATTTTAAACATTTATTTTGAATTACTATTTTTAGTTTATATTTTTGTTTCAAATTTTTAATTGTATATTGATGATGAAAGATAACTTACTTACTTTTTTTTCCAATCTCTTACACCCGATACAGATGTTCTTTCCAATCTTTTACACCCGATACAGATGTTCTTTCCAATCTCTTACACCCGATACAGATGTTCTTTCCAATCTCTTACACCCGATATAGATGTTCTTTCCAAAGCGGGTATTTCTTTAATTGAATCTATGTTTATTACTTGTCGCCTTCGCTGGTGTGGTCATTTAGTTCGTTTTGACGACGTAAGGATTCCCAAGCAAATATTTTATGGCCAATTAGCATCTGGGAAAAGGCCAAGACATAAAACAAGGAAGCGCTTTAAGGACTCTCTAAAAGCAACCTTAAAAAATGGTCGAGATTCCTAATCATGACTGGAAGATAGTTGCGACAAAGAGATCTCAATCGAGACAGTCGATCAATAAAAAAGTGCAAACTTTTGAATTAAAGCGTGTCGAGTAGTGTCAGCTGAAGAGGGCAATAAGAAAGAATGCCATAGTCACAATACAGCGTCTCAAGGTGCATCAAAGAACAACATATTTATGTCGGAAACATGTTTGTCTAACACTGGCCTCCAATCTCGTTTCACGGATGACAAATTTAAGATAAACGTAGTGTGGAATACCAGGTAACTATACGATCATTATTTCCGATCCAAGATCGAGTCACATATCAGTCAAATGTAATTTACAAAGCTGACTGCTCGTGCGACATCAAATATATTTGAGAAACAGCACGGAATGTTCAACTTAGATGGATGGAACATCTCTCTAACTCTGGAAAATCTGAACCATCAAAAAATATTTAAAAGCTGGTCACACCGTCATCTGGAAAATTATTTGTTCCGCCTTACATGACAACCGTACTTTAGAAGTAGAAAGTTTCGCGGAGACAAACTTTCGCATACGAAGAAATTCGCGAAATTTTTGGGATTAACTTTCGCGGAAGGCCCCAACAGAAAAATTTCGCGCGGATAAACTTTCGCGGATGCTCTTAGACTAGCATAGTCTGTCTTCACCTTTACGGGAATTCACGGCATTGAAGAAATCGAAAACAGAGATCCTACGCGCGTAAACTAGAGACGGTTACACAGTCTAGGATGCTCTTTAAATGAAAAATAAAAGTTTTTCTAGTCTCCTTTTAATGTCTTAAATTGTATGATTACTAGCGTTTGGCCTTTTTTTTAATCGTGTTGAAAACTTTTAAAATTTTACATTTTTTTCGCGCGGATTAACTTTTGCGGAAGGCGACTCTAACCTTTTTTCGCGTGGATAAACTTTTGCGGATGGCCACGTCATGAAAATTTCGCGCGGATAAACTTTCGCGTATTTGGCCAAAATGCGCGAAATGCGCGAAAGTTTGTCTCCGCGAAACTTTCTACTTCTGAAGTAGTCAAGAATTTTTATTTTAATTAATATTTTAGGCATTTCTAAACACACCGGGTGACCGCAACGAACGTGTGAGGGGTGCATTGGAAGTGACATTAGCATCGATCTGTGACAACGCCATTTCAACGATGCTCATGCTTACGCTATTGTCATTTTCATCTTTCGATTTCATTGTCAAGTAAGACCTTATATACACCACCAATGTACAATCTATACAAAACTTATTATTATACCCCGTAGTGTAATATGATTTGTTAATAAGTTGCCAATAAATTTTGATTAAATTTGATTAATTTGTGAGTATAATAAAACCCTTATGTGTACGCGGCCTCATCCAATATCCATTATATTGGGTTATGGGTAATTTTATTAGACTCGGTTTGCGTCTTGTCCAATAACTTCACTTACACCCAATAGTTTCGATATTAAACTCGACCTTGTCTACTACGTATACTATATGTAATTTATCTTATTTAACGCTTACGTCATAAATATAATAATTATTATTTTAATTATTAATTGTATATAAAATATAATTTTGAAATAAAGCAAGTCAAAATCCTGCTCGAAATCATATCTATGAGAAAAATTGAACGCTGGTGATAGAGTTGGCCTCCGTAACCAAGGACACCGTTGGGCTATATCACTCGTAATTATTAACTAACCTGCAGGGTGTATAAAATGATTATGTCACATGAATTAGGTGGTTATCCCGCACTGACTTTCCGCCATGCTGATATTGTTGATCTTAATTCTAACACATGTTTGTATTTTTATGGTAGTCTCCCAAAATAAAATCAAAGTGGTATACCGTGATTAATAGCTCAGTCGGCAAAGCGCTTGACTTGTTTTCAATTGGTGATTCCCCTCTGGGTATTAAGTTATTATAGGATATATCCAGGCTATCGAAAACATACATTTCAATAAGCATCATACTTTACAAAAATGTGGTGGCTGAAATATATCTTTATATTGATAATAATCCCGTTACTCACTCTTGCCTAAAATCTCGTTCAAAATATATATTTGCATTTTTGAATGTTTTTTGAAAAATCGATCCCAAACGATAGTATTTAAAAATTGAAGGTGATGACAGCATTGGTCTTTTGTCTTTAGAGCTTTAGAATCTTAGAGATAAACTAGAAATTTTATGTCAGACAAGAAGCCGGTTTATATAGTAATTGCCGCATTATACACAAAGCGTACCGGTCAAAATATTTTATCCTGGATTGTAGGTTATAAGCAACTTCGAATACAGATCAAGTCGCAATGCTGAAATCACCCGAAAATTTGCGTCATTGAATACATTTCATATTCACAATTTATAACCGATATATTATTTCTAAGAAATTCACTAAATACAATTTCTATAACTCTCTTAGTTCCAGAAATATTGGGTTTAAACCTAGCGTTTTTAATGTTTGTTTTTTATATAAATTATATTAAAAGTTATAATAATCGATAACGAATGTTTATTTATTGTACAGGTATTTCTTTCAACTGTTACTATGTTTGCAATGCACTGTGTTCGTAAATGCTGTATTGGTATTACCCATAATACTTTCTTTCTTTGGACCATGTCCAGAGGTAAGTATCATGAATTTTCTGTCATATATTGGTGTTTAGAGTAATTAAATTATTAAACACATTAAAAGACGGCTGCACACTAACTAAATTTTTATATTGTTGATATTTCGTTTAATTTATAAAGTACCGTTTCGAGAAAATTTAAAAAAAGTAATTTTCAATTTATTTTTTCTGGGGGCCCAGTACTCAAAAACAATATTTTTTACAGGTACCCAATAGAGGTACCCAATATGGTCAAAAGAAACGGTGGTATAATTTTTTTTAAAGTTTTGCATT
>JAUOBW010246432.1:0-11556 GCA_032360285.1 Lepidozona retiporosa | reverse complement strand
CAAATATTGGAAATAAAATTCTAAATTTAATTGACTAACGCTTTCCTTTTTTCAACTGCAACAATTAACCTACAGTTGCACAAAAAAGTATAGTCAAAAATACAAAAAGTCACGACAAACTACTGACTCCAAAAATTGAAACTTTACCAGTGAACTATAACTGCCGGAAAAAAGAAGATTGTCTATTGGACGAAGATTTTAGAGCCACCAATATAATTTACAAATGCATTGCCTCGATGCCTAAAAAAACAGTCAACGTTTACATAGGATTAACATAAAGGCAATTCAAAAAAAGTATGTTCACCTCAAATTGTCTTTCAAAAAAAAAAATATTCAAAAACAACTATTTCTGCTTATGTTTGAGAAATAAACGAGAATTTAACCCTCAGGGTTATTTTTTAAATTTCAAAAATATGGTCCCATGACTTGTAGCGGGGTTACCATGCGTAGCATCAAAACCTTGTATTTGAAACAAAATGTTTTATCCATATTTGTTTAAAATTGCATTCGCTACCTAGTGCACTTGGTCTGGAAAAAAAAGTGCCTTAAATAAATTACATGGTATTATTACGCCGCAACATTACGTTAATAACACTTAAAGGGTTAAATTAACGAGATGGAAAAATATTTTTTGGCGAAAATACAATATGTCATGCGCCAGTAATTTAACAATACTCAAATGAATACGCAGTCTTTGCATTAAAACGTGAATCCGTATAAAATCTACAAGGTACTAACCCTAAATTAAAGAATAAAAGAAATATGTAAATATAAACAGGCATTTAAACGGCCTTTGGACTTTCTCGGCATTCGGCATTGGCATTCGGCATCCGGCATTCGGCATCCAAAATTTTTTAATTTTATCAAAATAGTATATTCAATTTTAGTAACTTTTTATAATACTAGCTAAATTATAAGCAACCAGTAGACTTCATTTTTATAAGAAACCTTTTATAAGAAATCATATTTAGGCTTGTTTTTACATTGAAACACTCCTAATGATTGTTTTTTACTCTGAAACACTCTTTTTAAGCTTGTTTTAATCTAAAACACTACTGTACTATTAAGATAATTTTTATCTGAAAAACTGGTTTCAAAACAATGTGAAATCCCGGATATCCCATGCGGGCTTATATACGGGGGGCTTATATCCAGGGGGCTTATATCCGGATTGAATTTTGCGTTTGAACTTAGGTGGGACTATATTCGGGGGGCTTATATTTGAGGGTGCTTATATCCGGGATTTTACAGTATATGTGTATAGTAATTTTATATCTAAAAACTTTTTTTGTTGTCAATTTTAACTTTGACTTCATATTTGAGTATACTTTATTTCTGATACGCGTCCATCCACACAAATCTAATACAATAGGTACCATTCCCATTTTAATCACTTTCAATATTACTTTCAATAACATTTTACTTCCATAAACATTGTAGTTAAGATACGTCGTTGTTGAAAAAACTGTAAAAGTCTTTAAATGGGTAAGTGAAATTTAGTTATACTTTGTTTTTTATAAGAACCTTGTTGCTAATAGTATTTGTAGGAATATAATTGCAGGCGATACTTTTTTGATATAATCAAAATATATATTGTGATAACAGGGATAAATTTTCCTATAAAAACTTCCATGGACATACGCAAAATGGTTGCATTTCACGTGAATTACGTGAACGGATCTAAAAGATAGATTCCGTGTGAAATAAGTTTCACGAATGACCCCAAACAGTAAAAACTTTATGTATATCTGCAATAAAAAGCGATTGTTTTTTTCTTTCATGACCTAAAAACAGTACTTTTAATCAACATAGTTAAACTGTTTAAAATCTTACATTTTCTTTCATGGAACACGAGTCTAAATTTATGTCGCGTGTTTTTCGTGGATCCGGAGTCTGACATTTTTCGCGTTGATAAACTCTCGCTCATCAAGCGAACAATTTTGTTTTCCAAAACTTCTTCATTCGAAGTAATATATTTTCAGCATAAGCACAATACATATTTATGGTTTTAAAATTCCTTATATTTTTTTTCTGAGGCTGCAGATGTTCTTATTTTTCTATTTGTCTTTAGTCCAACATCTGAGCCTTAACGTTGTCGTAGACTGCGTTCTTAAAAAAAGCTTTATCCCTCCACTTACGACAGTTCACGGTGAAATTAAGTGGGATGTATCGAGGGGGATGTCACCCCTAATCCACCGAGGGGGTGTAGTACCGCAACTTTAGCAGCTTAAAAATACATGGTCCTGTTATGCAATAAGGTTGATATTTTACATGGTAATTGTTGAAAGGCTAGCAAAAAGAACTAAAAATATTTTTAACGATTATTAAGAGTCAAATTTTGTGAAAAAAGCATATCTTATTTCGTTCGTGAGAAATACGTATTTTTCAAAAAGAATGCGTTACTACAACCTTCCCCCATGCCACGTGGTGCGTAATAGCGTGGATATTATAAGAAACCTGGTTTACAAATATTTTTAATTTGAAAATTATACAAATGTGTTTACAATTTACTTACATAGTTTATTTCCTTCTTAAAATATTTAATCAATTTGTGCTTATAAGATCATTTACAGTTATAATAAATGCATCACTGATATTTTTAAGAAAAGGGGTACGATAGATGTCGGAAAAGTGATTCAGGCCCATTGAAGAAGAGGGGGTAAAAACTTTAGGAGATCCGTTGGAGAGGTGCTCCAAACTATGTTCTAAGGTTTTTTTATCTTTATGTTTTAGAATCGTCATCAAAGATAGAGAAGACTAGAGCTGTAAGAACAACTTGTATAACGGTAAGTAAACTAGACTTTCTAGATATAGAAAAATTATTAATTATATTTAAAATAAAAGTTTTCCTAAAAATAAGTATTTGAAGAACACAATTTTCAACAGAAAAACACAAACATGTCTAAAAGGTGTATTGTAATGATGAGTGGTGATACCAAAAATACTTGATAACGTCATAGACTACTTCGCAGTTGAATTATTTCCCGTATCCACCTCACTCTCTACCCGACCATTGGTGGGAATTAGTAGTATTAATTATAAGGTGAGAGTTGGAATTTGGAAATTTTTAATTTTTAGAGGATTTTAAAAAATTTTCATTTTCAGAGGGCTAGTCCGATAGGGGTTCCATTTTTAGTGGCCCTGTCCTGTACATATTCTAATTTTTGAGATGTAAGATTACCGGAAAGAATTTAACAGATCATTATGATTTAAAAGTAAAAATTGAGCGTAAATTAAAATTTGATGGAAATTAGAAATATTTTATTCAAAAGTTGCATACGAATGATGGCCGTAATCTTAAAAACATGGATAAAGGTATTTCATGGTAGTAAGTAGAATTTTTTCCCCGGGGTAGAGGAGTTGGGACAACAAATAATTGTCTATTATCCTAAAATATTTAATATACTTTATATTTGCGCCTTTTTATTTTCGCGCCGCCTATTTTTTGCCCCCTAAATTTTTGCGCAATTATGTAATTATGATATTTGCGCGATCTTTAATTGTCGCGTTAAGTACATCATAGATACTATAATATGAGTTATTTTACATAAACAGTAATACAATCACACAAATGAGTCAAGTTTTAGTTAGTTCCAATAAAGCTAAATAACGAAAAATTATCGATTTTGAAATATTAGAAATATGAAAGTTCGCGCATTTATAACTATTGTGCAGTCCTTGCATTAATTTTAATTAACATTAATAAAAATCTTACAAAAATTAGCCCGGAATGGGGATCCTACCCGAAGTTTGTAACCTGGAAATTTGGTGATCTCCCCAGGGCAATAAAAATTGTTTTCGTTAAAAAAAGAATATAATATATATATATATGTACCGTTTTTTTAAAGATATCATCAGATGAAAGTGCGAAAAGTGACTCAGAAGCGGATGAGAAGATATTGTAAGTCATTATTTCACTTTATATTGCAGCCAAATTCACACTACACACTATCAATACCTTGTTTTGTCTACAAAAATAAATAACAAATAAATATCTACTGTTTTTTTTTATAGTAACAAGAAGACCCTTGTAGCTATGATATTATAAATGAACGAATTGAATTGATAACAATTAGATTGATAACAATTTTATACACTTTATTTTATTTTAAATATTAGCTTTTAAGATGCCCATGCGACCAACAACCATTTAACCTTTTTTTATATACTCATTTTCATAGTTCCCACCAAAGCATATTTACCATAATTTCCCCCAGCCACTGAGGATTTGTTTAAAAAAATGAGTGCGTCGTTCGAAAATTAATTGATGACATCAGTATTTGTATTTTGCCGTTTTCTACCAAAAAATTGACATTTCGTGTTTTTGTATATTTTTAACTTGGGGAAGGGGGTAGTTTTTACACCAAATCGAAATATAATTTAATGATAGTTTTTATTTATTATATTAAAATCTTAAAAAATCTTTGTGAATGTAAGAGTATATGAAATGCCTCATTTTACAAATTGTTTAACTATACTGTGTCAAACTTACCTATATAGTAGTGCAACCTTCTAATTCATTAAAAAAAAATTGTCTTACATTTACAAAAAGTAGATAATAAATTGGGTCGCTTAATTTCGGCTGGGCTTATTTTCGGGTTAATACGCATGTCTACTATAAGTAGTATTCTTGGTGGGCTATTTCAAAAGACGAAATCACCTCCCCCGTTACATAAAATTTGATTGGATTATGCTAAAGTCTAGAAATTTTACACCAGAAAAGTTACCTATTTCTCAAAACTATGACAATAATTGACTAAAAAAGTTTGAAATATAAATAAAACTTACATCAAATCGCGTAAATGCTCTAAAATCTTAGTTTCATTTAGGCCATTTTTAAGAAGAAAAAATGCATGATTTTTACGCCTAATCAATTGAGTTTCCTAATAATATTACCTCACGTTTATTTACCTGAGGGAAATATACGATACGGTGAAATTCCGAAAATAAGCCCCCGGCATGTATAAGTCAGTTGTTTTTTTAGACTGCAACAAATCGCAAAATAAACATCCTCCAAAAACAGTTTTTCTGGATTATTTTAGTGAATATTTCAAATTTTCACACGAAATTTGACCATAAGGTGGCAAACCATGTTGCAAAACCCCTATATAATTTTTGAGAGCCAGTTTGGAATAGTTATTCCAAAAATACAGGTTATGTGTTTTGCTTCCCACAGTGCTCCTTCATAATTTCCTGCCAATTTTATGTGGTTTATACAATTATATGATGAACATAAGTTTCTAATCCGGGCCAAAGAGCACCTTAGGTTTTGGGAAGGGAATATTCCATTTGAAATATGCTATAAGGGTCATTGAAAAAAATGCAAGTAAATTTGGACGCGAAATTTTCTCAGAATGTGGAAAGACATGTTGCAAATACTTTATACATTTTTTGAGAGCTAGTTTGGATTACCTATTCCAAAAATACGGTGTCTGTGGTTTCAGATATTTTCTGGAAAATGACTAATTTTATGTAGGATGTAATAGTCAGACACCAGTCAGACATCATACTTTTTAAAATAATATAGTTATTTTGCAAAATGAGTCATAAAATCTTGATTCTTTATTGACTTCACAAAGAAAATAGATTGCGTTTCATAATTCACTGATGGATTCCTAATTCACTAGTGTAGACTCCCCAAGTCAAAAATACTTAGGGGTTTAGGAGGGTCTCAATTCCCTAAATTATTAATTCCCTATTACACTGTTAGTAAATTTCGTGTATCTTGCGGCATCTTGCTAAAAATGCAACCGCTTCAAAAACTTTCGGAAAATTATTAAGATTTGGCTTAATTTACTTTTAGTTCATCAACCGACGATGACTCTGATAATGATTCTGCACTATTCCACATAAAAAAAGTGAATTCAAAGCATGACTTGCGCGAATATACTGGGATTGAGTTGGTTGAGGGAATAACCACCTATCAGGTAGTATCATTGCTGACAAGCGACAATAAAATGCCTTTATACATTCTCAATACTCTACCTTGGCATGTTCAAGAAAGTGTTTCTTTTATAATTGACACTAATAAAATCTCAAACCGTTCTGACATCGGGATTGATGCATGGCGTTGGACACTATATAAAACCAGCGTTATTTCTACAGATAACCTGGATGATGAGGAGGCGTATAGAGCATCCGATGAGAAAAATTGTTTTCGCGTGGTCAAAAGATATTACAAATGTACGAGTCATGAAGGTTTAAAACGTCAAATAACGGCTATTTATCCCCCACTTATATCTTGCAAAACTGGAAACGTTCCCTTTATTAACTGTCAAGGAAATTGCTTAATAACCTATGATTGCCGAAGCGAAACCTTTAGTCCGTGTAAAAATGTTAGAACATATCCAAGCGTAAAGGCAGATATTAAAAAGCAACTGAATAAGGGATTACGCCCAGCACGCGCTTCTTTTGAAGTTGAGAAAAGCATCGGTGGCTTAGACAATATTCAAAACCCATCATTTATACCAAAGCGCTCACAAGCTTATAAAATCAACAAAACTACAAAAGCGTCTGAATCTCCAGAAGACCCACTTAGGCAGCTATTATATAAACAGCGTCAAGAAGGGAGGACTGGGCACCCTGTTATTCGCCGGGTCACTTTGGATGACGATTCATATAGCATTGTTCTATTCTCCGATGAAATTATCAGAAATATTGTAAATTATTGTTGTACTGAGTTAAAGAGCTATAAATCACCACTTATGTTCGATTTTACGTTTGAACTTCTTAAAAATCCACCTTTATTCGCGTTGATTTCTTCCTTTAAAAATACATCATTACTGTATAAAAATACTAACCACTGTCCGTCGATGCTCGGTCCAAGTCTACTGTGCCCAACCCGCGATGAGAAGTATGTTAAACTTCTTAATGATACTATTGTTGAAGCATGTCCTGGATTAAAAGAATACGTCCAAGTTATTGGTTTTGATGGAGAACAAGCATTGTCAAATGCTGGATGTGCATCATTCACGTCCGCCATCCTACTCCTTTGCACTAACCATGCAAAAAAAAACATCCGCGATAAACTAAAAGATTTAGTGAATGATAGCGAATTGCGGAAAACAATATATTTAGAAATATTTGGAGATAGTTTTTCAAATGGATTGGTACATTCTTCCTCACTCGAAGACTTTGATTCCCGTATGGAAGTCCTTCGAATTCGATGGGGAAGTGATGAACGATTGAAAAAGTTTATAAGATACTTTGAAGTTTATAAGGAAGAAAAATTTAGGTATCACTTAATAAAAGGAGTGGTGGAAAAGGCGAATTTAGTTGACACTACAGATTTATTTACTACTAATGTATCTGAATGTATAAACAGCGTGATTAAAAACTGGCAAAAAGGAAAATTAGATCCATACAATTTTGCAATAAGTTACGAAAAAAAGTTGGATGAGCAGAGTAGTATGGTTAAGCGAGCATTCATGGGACTGGAGAGCACTTTTGGTGTACGTCCTGAATTTTTAAAACATTGTATTCAATTTTCTAGTCAATATGCACCCAAGTCAGCAGAAGAGAAATTAGCGTTAAAATCATTCTTAACAAATATCTTAGTTGATGATAAGAGATATAAATTAGTTTGGCAGTTCAAAATTGGAAAAATTGCAATCAGTGCAGCTAGAACAAAAGTGAAAAACCTCTTCCACCATTCCTGCGACGAAAGTGACGGGGAAGAAGAAGTCATGGACATAAATAGACCCATGATGAATACTAATAATGAAAATACACACATCTCTACTTTTACCAAACCTTGTGTCCAGAACGCTAATAAAATTGATGGTATAGAAACGAAAAGTAAAGATCATAACACACTAACATCTATTCTCTCAAATGCTATGCCTTGTATTTCACACGCCAGTGTCAATGGCACAACCTCCAAAGCACTTAAATTGATTGAATCTAATGGGGTTTTAAAGGGATTTAATCAAAATACATACATTGTAAAAAGTACACGATCAATAACACCTCATACGGTTACATACAATATAAGTACTGGTGAAGTTAAATGTGATAACGCCTGTTTACATTTTAAGCAAGAAAACTATTGTGCTCATGCTATTTCTGTCGCAATTATACTTAACTGCATTGATGCATATGTTTCATACTTATCTAGAAATGAAAACTCGTCACTAAATAAAATTGCGTCATGCAGAGTAAATACTTTGAAAGCTGGAAGAAAAGCACCAGTCAGGAAACGTAACCGTACTCAGTCAAATACACAGAGCTCTTCAAACACTGTTACAGCTAATCAAAGCAATTTCCAGATACAACAATCTTATCCAAACTACGCGGTTGCAGAACAGACCAACATCGATCTACCTTCTTCTAACTACCCTTTTGCTGACAATATACAGCCAATACAGCCAACACATTTCGACTTTCAAAGTCAAATTGATAACGAGATTAAAAGAACTTCATATACAGCAGTCGTCCAGACCATCCAGAATCCATGCCAAAACTATCAAAACTCTCCTTCTGGTAACCATTATCAGTTACCAAGCTTCAACCAATGGAAAAATAACATTGTAGATCCCCAATTTTCACGTTTAACCTTTCCAGCTACTTTTCAAAATCAGCCTACATTTTCGCATTCACTCACCACTATTCCTACCAGCCCGATATCGCTATCAGCTCCTCGAGTATCCAGCTGTTTATTTAGCCAGAGCAATAATGCTATTGAAGAGCGCCAATTTGTTCTGACTTTGTTGCAAGTATGCGATGGACGTGTTGCCACTTGTTATGGCTGTGACGCTCCTCTGAAAGTACAACTTGCAGATGGTAAAAAGAAGATCCCAGAGCCTCCATTTGACTTAGTAATGGTCACAAAATTGAAGCGAGAATATAGAAAAGATGGGGAAATGAAAAGGTCCAGTGATCTCCGAAATACTTACTTTCACCTGGCCGTAATTGCTCATAATCCATTTCAATGTATGTCTCAGAAAAACTTATCTTTCGACCCAAATAAGATTCTTTTGGATGAGAAGTGCATTCCGTACTTGAATAAGATTCATACTGGTTATATAACATTCCAAATGCGGCTGGATCATCTCAGTCATATAATAATGTAATTGAAATGTTTTTGAATTACTACTATGAGATTTTTTAGGCCAATTATATTTCCTAATTGACATTAGTAACCCACAATATAACTTAAATAATAACACTATTAACCTTCAATGAAAATTTTCGGAAAATTCTATCCCGTAATTTTAAATAATTTCATACCAATTCAAAATAATAAACAGATAATTTATTCAAGTTATGCTGTAAAATTTCTCGAAAGCTATATGAAATATGCATATTTTTGCTATAAAAATAATTTTAAGAGTTTGTAAGATATGAACACCCAAACTTAGTTCCTTATATTGTGGTTTGTTATTAAGGAACTGTGCTATTGTCATGTTTTTAAGTGGCGAAAATTGTGAAACTTATTAGGTTCTTTCACGTTGATGCACTATTTACCTAAAATATAAAATTTGTTGATGATATTTATTTTAGAACAGTAAGGTGTTTACCAAAATTTAAGCACAAAATGCAATTAAGAGCACTTTAGGAACGAAAACATTAAATGAAAGATTTCTCCAAATCTGCTAAAAATGTATGTTTTTTTTTTAATTTTCGATACATTTTATGGAAAGAAATACACAATTGTGAGGGTTTTGACAAACTTTTCGACATAATTTCAGATGCCCAATTTAGCCACTTGAAATACATGTGCTTATTGCTTTTAATTCTTAATTTGTTCTGTTTATACCTTTCTTATATTTAATGTTAACTAAAGTTTAAATATGTATATACTTATATTTGCTCTTAATTGAGTACTTTATAAGGAAAAACTTTCGTTGAGGTGGACGGTTTTGGTGGGAAAATGCGATAAATATTTGATTTTTTTTTAATTAATTTTTGTGGATGAAATTAGCAGAAAACCTCGCAATGATTAACTTCGCCAATTTACAATGATTTCGCGTAAATTCGCACGGATGGACCGTAGAAAAAAACGTTTTTATGTATCTATTATCAGTAAGAAAGTGTAAATTTCTTAATTAGTTAAGGGATTTCTTGTATCTTGTAAAAAAGTTTTGCCATGGTACACTATATAGTCTAACATTTTTCCGCATAGATAAATTCTCGCGAATCCAGCTTGTATAGACTTTCGCTTATTAAGCAAAACTTCTCAAAAGTTTGTCTGCGCAAAAGTTTCTCTCCTAAATGTAAGGTCACGTAATGGTACTAAACATACTTATATATATACACTCACATGCTTATGTTTTAGATATTAACCTTATTCTCTATGTGGTATATGGGCGGGGCTTATTGTGTATGGGAGTAGAGCTACCCCCTGGTATCTCAAGAACCACTTATACTCTGAATTTGAAATTTTGGGGATGTAATAGAAAATCACGTATAGATTTAAAAAAAAGAAATTTGCTGATGACGTCAATTTTCCCTCAAATTCGGTTTAGATGAGTCAATTTTGATTCAATGAAATTATAAAACACATTTTATTTAATTTCCGTTTTTTTTAGCAAAAAAAAAAAATATAATAATGTCAAACATTTTTTTTTTCAGACGCCCTCCCAGACACCCACCCTTCATGCGGTGGAAGTGCGCTAAATTTTTGGCGGGTGTGAGGCAAGATAAAAATATAAATTGTCATAAACTTTTAGAAGAATTGCCCAACCCCTTCAAAATATTACATTGTAGGGGGTAGCTGTACCCCATGCATAATGGGGCTAATAAGTTTTATCCAAATATTCATCGTCTGCTGAGTTCTAAAGACGAAGAAACCCGCCAAGTTTGTCTAGACATTAGAAAACTTCTGAAAACTTCCTATATAAATATGGTGTTTTAATTTTAGAAAGTTATTTTTTAGATTTTAACTGTTTTGTAAATATTTATTTTATCCTCCGTGTCTCAAATGAGAATCATGTTAAATAATTTGTTTAAACCTTAGGATATTAAGTCGTGCTGCAAATTTAAAGAAGAGAAAGTTACTTCTAATAAATTAATATTAAAACTGCAAAAATAATGAGTTAGATGAATTCAAATTCTTTGATTTTTATCTCGATTTCTCTCCCTTAGGCAAATATGTATTGGAAAAACCTCGATTAGAATCGCCCGTACCTGAGAGATGGGTTTAGGAAAGAAATGAACCACGCTTTACAAAGGTATGATATCAACAAGAGATAATTATTCTGATAGGCAGACAAATAGTACTCCTATTGCTGATTGATCAAAGCCTGGAGCTATTTTCGTTTTTCAAGATGACACTAAGGGATGATCTGTGGGTTTCAATCAAATAAATTACAGCCAAAGTTCTCGTTTACCAAACAAAACTCAGGAATTTAACTCAGAATTTACCGATTACAAATATTATAACATTGTTCCCCAGATAATGTATGCTTTTCACCATCTCGTTCACTACACTTTTTTTACAAGTACTCAGATAACAAAAAATTAAGCAACTTTCGCTACTAGTTCTATAATCGTAAGCAACTTGAGAAAAATGTTACATTGAAGATAAATGAGATATAAATACATAAGATTAGCTTA
>JAUOBW010246321.1:0-11558 GCA_032360285.1 Lepidozona retiporosa | reverse complement strand
CTTATGACCATATTACTTCATGCAAAATTTCAGAAAAAACTAATGAACGGTTCTTGAGAAAAATGACCGGACGGACGGACGGACGAACGAGGGTGATTTCATAGGACCCCTCTCGGCTTCGCCGCGGGGGTCCAAAAATCTAAATAAATAACCAGAAAAAAGTTTCAAAAATTTTGATATGCTAAAACAATAAAAAATGTTATTTTATCACCATACAAAATTTCAATCGGAACATACGAAATCGGAACATACGAAATCGGAACATACGAAATCGGAACATACGAAATCAGAACATACGAAATCGGAACATACGAAATCAGAACATACGAAATCGGAACATACGAAATCAGAACATAATTTCTTGGGAAAAGTGAGGTGTCAACTTTGGGCTAAAATTGATCCAATTAGAGGACCTGGGGCCCGGAAAAAAGAATTTCTGCTTAGTGGCTATATAGGCCAAAGGTTGACCTCTATTGACTCTAACTTCATGCACAATTTAAAAAAACAGTAATGAATTTCGAGAAAAAAACAAAACGGTTGATTTTAGACCATTTTAAGCTCCCGAAAAAAGTGTTCACATGATAAATCAAATCAAAAATATTGTTTATCATCATACAAAAAGAAATCAGTGAAATCGGAACACAATTTCTTGAGAAAAGGGAGATGTGCTTTTTGGACTAAAATTGACCCATTAAGGTGCCTGGGGCCAGTAACGAGAATTTTTTGTTGGTGGCCATAATGGTCAAAAGTTGCCCTGTTGTTCTCTAACTTAATGCAAAATTAAAATTAAAAAAAATGGATTTTACAAACGGATGTCGAGAAAATTCAAAAGAGTTTTAGGCCCCGAAACCCCGTTTTTGGGCAAATTCAGGCCCAGTAGCTAAAAACGAGATTTTTTTCTTCCAAAATCCGGCTCTGTCACTTTTTGCCCTTATGACACTCTATCGTTATGCAAAACTTTAGAAAAAACTAACGAACAGTTTCTGAGAAAGTGTTACCAACGGACGGACGAACGGACAAGAGAGATTTTATAGGAATACGTCGGCTACGTCTGGAATCCAAAAAATCGAATACCACTGCACCACAAGTATTCTAAAATTGAAATTGTTGAGGATCCATTCGCTACTATCAAAACTTCCTTAAAATCTGTTAATGCCGACTATCTAAGCGTTTAATGAATATTAATGACGACTAATGACAATATCGGAATACAATGTTAATGTCAACCAATGACTACAGCCGAATACAATTTTAATGCCGACTATTAAAATGTTAATCCAGACTATTGATGTTTAATGCCGATTATATATGGAAAAAGGTTGCGCTACAACGCTATTTTTATAAGTAAAAGCATTCTTCGCCTTGAAGTAAGGGCTTTCGAACACGTTTACAGAAATAATTGTATACTCAATCTTCCATCAGTGACCATATACTTTTTAATGATCATATTGCATCTTTAGACGATTTTTCCAACATCGGAAAGAGACGCCATTAATTTGAATCTTGAAATTAAGGAGATTGAAACCTTTTAGGGTGCTAATTTTAAAGGAAATGTTAACAATGTTGTTGAGAAAACAAGGATTTTCGAAGTAATTCGATGTTTTTTATTTGAAAATTGTGGTTTCAGTATCAGAATTTGCCGTTTATGGGGCCACGAATTTCCATTTTAAACTACATTCATCCAAGCTTTTTAATGAGCGCCCCTGCTTGAATGAGCACCCAGGCTTGAATGAGCGCCCCGGCTTGAATGAGCGCCCCCTATAGAAGGTCAAAAATTAAATGAGCACCCGGCGCTCTTTTAGATAAATACGGTACATGTATATGTGTACGAGGAATAATTGTAATATAACTACTGATATTACCTATACTATCGTCACATCCACCTGTAAATTTGTTGTCGCTTGCAGTACTTGCATCTGTTATACTAGTGACTACTTTATCAGTCGTTATGGTAGACTCAGTTGCCATTTTGCTGTTCATTATCGTAGTCTGATATTCAACTGATGTTGATATTGATGCGGAAGCCGTAATAGGAGCGTCGGTTGCGGTTTCGGTGTTTGATAATGTGATCTCTTCTCTAACTGGTGTCGGTGTTGATCCGGAAGCCGTAGTAGGAGCGTCAGCGGCTGCGGGGTTTGTTATCGTAGTCTCATCTTCAATTGATCTAGGTGTTGATCCGGGAGCCGTTGTGGGAGCGTCATTTGTGGTTTCGGTGTTCGTTCTCGAAGTCTCATCTTCAATTGTTATTGGCGTTGATCCAGGAGCCATAGTAGGAATGTTAGCGGTTGTGGTTCCGGTGTTGAATATCGTAGTCTCATCTTCAACTGATGCTGGTCTTGATTCGGAAGTCGTTGTAGAAGCGGAAGTTGTGGTTTCATTGTCCAACATTGCAGTTCCTCTCCCTTCTAAACATTTCAGTTATAATATATTAATTAATAATGAAAATTAAAAATATTATTTAAGGATAGTAAGCAGAGGGGTGGGGATACCACAATATGAAAAGTTTAAAGTTTTATACGGAGTTAGACCAAAGACGTTCTATAATAAAATAGAACGTCCTTGGTTAGACGTTTCGATTATTTAAGATTTGCTGTGGCGCACCTGATGTGCCCCTAACTTAAAAGGGCAGTAACACCCATTAAGAACATTTTTAATGTTGATAATTTGTTTATAATTATATGTTATTGAAATAAAGGGATCCTAAGTCCAGAAATTAAAGTATATTGAATAATAATTAATTTGAAAGAGCTTTAAATTTCAAGAACAATGCTTTTTATTTCTTTAAAAAAGCTCAAACGGTTCTTAAGTTATGAGCGTTAAGAGTTTGTAAAATTTGCCTTTGAATATAAATAGTGACTTTCTACGTCCAGTACTCTCTCATTAGTGAGCTGAGTTATGACATCATCAGTGTGTTAGGTATATTTTTTTCAAAAAGAAAACCTTTATAACTTCATGATGAGTAGAGATATTTAAATTCAATTTTGTACCAATGGGGGAAGCCCCCCCCCCCCTAAATGGAAATATTCAAAATTGGAGTATGAATTAAACATATAAAACCATAACATAAGTTGAATAATCAAAATTCATTTTTCGAAATAGCAGCGGTTGCTAAGGAGGAACCCCTGGTTGCTAGGGAAAATAGGGACTTTGCGCTGTCCTCGTCTAGTTTTTAAAATATCGCCATAGCAACAGGGAATTCTGCCATTTGGCAAAAATTAGGAAAATAATATCGAACTGCGAGGCAATTATCTCAAAAAGTAAGCAATTTCTCAAAAATCGTATTGGTTAAAACACAGCTGTATATAGTAGCCATCGTTTCCAGGAGTTTTTATTCCCTAATTGTTGACGGTCTGGGTTATTTTATGGACAGCGCAAAATCGTAATTTTCGGCCATTCTCCATAGCAACGGTCATCATTTTGAGAAAAAAAAACTTTTTTTTTTAAATTGTATTATGACATACTACCATATAGTATCGATTTTAGATGTTTAAGTTGTTTATTACGAAAAAATTATTTCAGGCGGGGCTTCCCCCTTAAACGATATATCCAGTCTAAGTTTAACAGAAATCGGGGCTTATGGAAAGTACCTTCGGTGACTTTTCCTAAAATTTTATGTCGGTTATAAATTGTAAAAAAAATCAAAGACGTCAGTTTTAGGCCTAACCTCAGAATTTGCAAATATTTCGATTTTTTTCAAGGCCGAAAATGTTTTTGTTCAAAATGACCTAATTCGCAAAAAAAAAATGGTTAGATCCAAAAATATTTTTTGGGGTGTGACATTGGAGACTTGATGAAATTTAAGAAGTTTCAAAATGATTGCTGTTGTCAATTAAAAATTACACTGTGGGCCAAAATTAGCTCACTCCGGATTTGCACTTCTAAAATCGACCGTTATATATATAGGGTAAACCGGCCTTCGAAAGAATAGTGATTTAAAAAGAATTTGAAGAAATTAAAACTCTTTTAAAATATCCTTTACATTGTTATTTATGTAGGAAAATGAAATTCATGAACTTGAGAACACTGGCCCGATAGGTTTAGCACTGATGGTAAAAATCACAGATAATTTTTCACAATACCATGATATTGCACAAGCTATTGATAGTAACGTTGCCATAAAATCATATAAACCAAATGTAAATGACTCGAATTCCCGTTTTAGTGGCTCCGATGATTAAAATATTTGTTTAGTTTTGCTAAATAACCAACACCTGAATATCAAATATACGATGAAACTGCAGACGAAACAAACACAACAAAATCTTTATACCGCTATTACTAACAACATAACTGGCACATATAGCTTTAAAATACGCTGTAAGATTGCAATCACAAACGTTTAAATTAAAGCCAAATCTTGTCATGACCCTTTTCATGACATGATAAAATCTCTTTCATGGATTCCAGGAGTCAGTCCTAAGTTACGAAAGACATTCAAAACGTAAGATTTACAGCAGTCTTCAAACCACCTAAAAATCTACAACAAATACTAACATCCAAAAATAAACCATACACCTATCGCGACTAAATAATTTTATTACGATTTACCCCCTCTACATTTATCTCAGTCTCCTAAGTTTTTATTCAAAAATAATGTAGGTTGTTAGTTTTTTTATGATTGAATTCCCATACGAAATAGAAGAAATTAAACACATAATTAAAATTAACGATTGGGAATAAAATCATAATAAAAATTAAGTGCTAACGCAATGTATAAGTAAACACAATTGGATAGGGGTAAAACGTCATAAAATCTTTATTTCGCGATAGGTGTATTATTACCATAAAAATTCGTACCCTTGAGTTTACAAACTAAAGTGTTCTGGTACAAAAAATTACAGAGGAGAGAACAAACTGAAGATATCATCTCTAATTTGCCAACATCAGATAAATAAACATAATGAAAAATGGGAAAATTCAGCGATGGCGGAACACTTAAAAAACTCTTATGGGATTTTCGATTGGAAAAATAATAACACACTGATAATTGAACGTAATAACTTAAACAGGAAAGTAAAAGAATCATTGGAAATTCAAATAAAGTAATAAGTGCGCAGAAAGATAGATGTTTAAATTATTATGACGGAAGGTGTGTCAAAAACTTCTTTCTGAAAAACCAATGTTCCGCTTTTTACGTCAAAATGAGTTCCCTGCAGAGCCCAAGTTGTATAGCTTTTGTAAACTTTTTACTTTTGGTATTATTATTTTATTTTTATTATCGTTATTTTATATATTATATGAAATTCGTGTTTATTTAAAAAGGACCAGATTTTTAATATTCATATAAAGGTTGGGTTTAAGGTAAATTTGTATTGTCTCGTGAAGTGCTTTATTTTCGTTTGTATTATATATCTGTTTCTAACTAATCTGGTGTCAAAATAGATTAGGTCTGAGAAGACATTGATTATTTTATTGAAGACTAATATACATACCAAAGTTTAAGATTTTCAGATAATGACCACAATTTTGATGATGCTTGACAGCACATTGCTGGACTAAACGTTAAGCCCAATATTTCGGTATAAATTTCTTGCGACAAATAAATGTATATCAATTCCATCATCTTTATTGTATAAATTTACAAACTTTAGGCTACATTAAGAAAGTAAATTATTGTAAAAAACATTAATATATTATTTAGATAAAACCTGTAAATGCTACGGATTCTTCATCAATCAAGTATATTTATACACATGGAAGAACTGATAGCGCCAAAATTCTTGAGGTGATTTTTTAAAATGTTTGTAATACGGTGTAATTAGCCTAGCAGAAATTCATGAGATATATTTTCTAATAGTAATCGGGTAATGCAAATCAATATTCACACATTTCTCCAATCCGTTGTGTATTTTAGAATAGATGCTTCTAAATTAATCAATACATATTTTCTAATCCTATATTGGAATATAGAATTTGTAGTACATTTAAATTATAATTTTTAATAAAAATGTGCATTAATCCTAACATATCATTAATGTTTAATTATAGGATAGCGATACATATCTGTTGCCAGTAGATGTAGGAGAATCGAGCAATAACTCTAAGAATGACACCGACGCGCTATCCATATCATACGATATTTTACTATCATTTGCATGGCAGATTGCGTCAGGGATGGTTTGAAATTCATTTTTTTCTATTTCATTAATTTTAGATATCAGCTTACTATATATTACATCTACCATTCATAGAAGTTTTAGAAGTTTCTTTTGATGATAAAAGTAATATAAATAAAACTTTATGATATACAAATTATCAGGAGATTCGAGAAATATATTTTCTCGTTTTTTATGTTTATACTTAATAATATTTAACTCGGCTAAAGACTCGTTAAATATTTAGGAAACCATAAGAACTCGAAAAATATAGGCCTCATTTTTCTTGAATATCTTGACAAGTATGATACGAAATCGGGTAAATTACCAACCTTATTTTAAGTATAAGTATTAGGATAACATCGCCTTAGTTCAAGTTTCATATCGACTCGTTTAAAATTTATATAGTCTTGGTTATGCCGTAATGGAGATATTCTTATTCGGCCTAAGAAAATATAAATAGTAAAATGTGTTTTGAGGACGTTGATTCGATTAAATCCTGAAACTGGGTCATTTTAAACAAAAACTCATAAAATATCTTAACCCAATTTTTGAATGGTATTTTTCAAACACCCATTTTGAATACTGTTGGGTAAAATTACCACTGGTTAATTTGTTATTGGGTTTAGATAGAAACTGGACATTTGGTGGGGATATAGTACCCGATGTCAAGTTTTTAATAATAAAAATAAAAAATAAGAAAACATTGTATTGTTTTGCTTACATCAGCATTTTATAGTGGAGAATCTTTTTTTTTCAAATACAATAACTTTTGAACAAAAATATATTATGACTGGAAAAATGCTAAATTTTCATAATTCAACTGAACTATGACAATTTACCTTAATTATAACGTCATAATTTGACGTCAAATGTGGAAGAAAATCAAAAAATTAAACAATGTTTGTTTACTACAATTATTTGGGCAAAATTTGGAAATTATTTACTAAAATTGTTTTATTAGTTGACATGCATCTATTTTCCCTCTAAAACAATGATATACTACAATAACATAAATATTTTGATAAAGTCATGATTTTATGGAAAATAGCGAAATTTCGCTATTTTTCGCACTAAATTGGCAATAAAATTTTTTAATACAGTTATTCACCACGATATTTGGTATACTAGTCTTTAACAACATTTAGATTGGAATATAATTTTATGTATAAGAAAGATTTTTTGGCATTTTTGGTGTAGACATTTTTTTAATTTTTTTGTTTTTTTTCAGGCTCCCTTCAACCCTATTCGTGTAGGGGAGGGGGCAATATTTTTTGAATTTCCCATATAAAATGTTTTGCGATAGAAAAATCCTTTTTGATATGCGACTAAAATGTTTCGGTGAAAAAAACTCAATTTTCGGTCACATGAATCGAAAATGACGTCACTTATGACATCACCTATCTGATAAAAAGCAGCTATTTGGAAATAATAACAAGTATATGATGATTTTATATCGGAAAAAAAATATGTTTACCTATAAATAAATGTTTTTAGTTAATACTTACTATAATCTATAAAAAAAATGAAAATATATCAGAAATTTAATAAGTTATTAGTATTTAAAAATAAGGACATTTTTGAAGATTTTACAAAAATCAATGTTTAAAAATACTGATGTCATCAAAAATTTTAGCCATTTTGAAAAAAAAATCGAAAAGTTAATTGCCTATAGCATTAATAATATACCAAATTTCTAAAAGATTGGTTATTATTAGGTCATTTTTTAAGGGGTAGGGGAATATTCCCCCTAAACGAATGTGAGGGGAAGCGTTCACCATAGAGTAATATGGGTTAATACAATCCTTTATACGCCCCCTTCCCATGGGCTTATGATCCCCAAATTGTGCAAGCATAAGGGTAAAAGATAAATATTAAAATTTAAAACGTTTCAAAAATAGGTGAAAGGTCGTGAAAAGTTATTTAAGAATGTTTGATTGGGGGTTTTTACCCAAACCCTATGCAAAATATTATAATGGTTCATCGTATATACTTATGAAATGATATTACTTATAAGGACATGACTATTGTAGTATTGATTTAGCCGATATGTTACTTACATGACCATATTAGTCTAGAAAATTCCTCTACACCATTAGTGTTATTTTCATTGTGAACTACCCTCTTGCCTATCAAACTCAATAAATCTGAAGGGATTATCAAGAACGTTATTTTGAACCTGGTCCACATCCTGTCTGCTAAATATTTGTTATATTTGGAGCATTCTCGTTCCTCACAGCGGTTAACAAAAAGTTCCAGTTTTGTAAACGTACCATTCTCGATATTTATATCCCGATCGTTTCCTTTTCGTTTTAAACATTCTTTTCAAGAAGCTGATTAATATGTTACATTGGGCTAATCGAAAAAATACTCTTTGTAAGATATCAAGAAGTGCTACGTCAGCTGTTTGTAACAAATGTCTCTCCGTTAAATGGATGAAATTGAGGTTCCAAATGCACATCAGTACATACACACTTTAAAAAATTCTCCTAAATAAAATCGCTCCACCTTCAAAAAATCGCTATTTACGGATGAAATTCGAAAAACGTGTTAGAAATTATCTTTGAACTGTATTCTAAATTTTGACAAAAAATATTACTCTGAATGTTGGAAATATTGATCACGTCATCATTTTTTGTCCGAAAATCAGCAAATTCATTAAATTGACGATAAAATCAGCATTTCTTGGACAGATTTGCTCAAATATTACTCAAAAGTGTGTAAAGATATGTAGGTTGAAAATACAATTTTGTGATTTGCGACCCTAAATAATGATGACATAACAGTTAATAGGTGCAATTGATAAACTTGAAAAACATGAATTATTACCTTTCGATGTTGCTGTCGTCATATTAGGGTCAAATTAGGCAATATAACATCAAAAACATTGCAAATTGGCTATAAAAATATTTATTATATATTCGCCAAAAAATTTAGGAAAATTCAAAAAATTTAGTTAAATCGAACAAATTAATCAAAATGTATAACACAGATTCTCTTAGAGGATCCGAATCGCCTACAGCCTGGTTAATGTATCAATGCATTGGAGATAATAAATGGTTTGCGGAAAGGATGAATTTATGGTAATCCCTTTATCATCCGGTTGTATAAACGTAATTTAAACGTGTCTCTAAATTTATTTTTATATAGTGTAAAAGTTTGATTATCAAAAGGTATTACATTTAATCAGCTAGAGACTGCTCTTTGTTGTAGCTTGCTTAAATGCCCGACGTGTGATTTTCAGTAGTTAATTTTCTATTCATTCGATCCATTCCTTTAGAACAGATTCATTTTAAGCTCAGATGTCGTTAAATATTTTTTTATTCGGTAGATCTGACGAATCATCTCGACCTCAAGTTGGCCTTCAGAAGACTAAACAAAATGTTGTTAAAAGGTTGGATTTTTCATATCGTCGTAGCATAATAATTACATATATGAAAGCAATAAGATACGTCGAAGCTTTAAAATCGAGATTTATGATAGAGTATTGGTATCAATAAATCAACATGTCTAATTTGTAAGGAATAAAACTAACCTTTAAACTAAGACTTTAAGAACTGCTAATTTCCTGGTATAGAAAGTAACTGTAGCGTTGTCGGTCCCCATGTATATATGAAAAATAAACGCGCTGTTGCGTTTCTTTAAATGAATATAATATTTTGTTTATCCAGTTGTTAAATTAGTTAATACCTTCGTTATTTGATCTAGTTACGTCATTTGCAATAATATATCGTTAATTATTATCTAAAAAATAGAACTATGTCGGACTTGGTATTTCTTAGTCAACATAACAGTGTCAGTCTTCAAAATGCGTATAGCAAATTTACATTGATTTTATTGAAGAGTGATTATTGCTATTGTAAACTAGAGACTAGTATTGAGGATTTTTTTATGCATAGACTGCGTAGCTAAAAACAATTCGAAACGTTGATCCTCTTATTAATTAAAATATTATACAACATTCCTCTGATCTTAAAAAACTAGTCAAGCAAGTATGGGGTGAGGAGCAAGCTCTAGCTAAAAAGCAATCCCACTTAAAGACCAGCATTTATAATTAGATAAAGGAGGATTTTTCGATGGCTTAAGATATCTTGTTGAGAGAATTATCTAGTAAATATGGATCAGATGTGAAATTTGTAATCAATCGATAATGGAAAATTCATTTCAAATAGGCATAACAACAAAAAACATTTCTTCACAGTCTCAGTTATCACGGTTACATAACCAAACATGCATCGATGTCGAAAAGGATTCATGGCCGATTTTAGTTAAATCTTTGTAATTAAAAATAGCAAACGTTAAACGAAATGCACACTTATATAGCTAAATCTTTAGGGTTTTGGAGAAGTCGAGAAACGGTATTTAATGATGTTAGGATAGCACACGCCAACTATCTTACAAACGCTAATAAGGATACATATACTATCTGTCCCGGACATGTACAATAGAAAAAGCCAGAATATAGCCAGAGTGTTACATCACTTAATTTTAAAACCGAATACACCTTTTCAATGTTTGAAGTAAAAAAATATATTTTGGGAGGAAAATCCTATAAGAGCTTAGACCAGCGTTCGTTTTAAAAAGCTCAATTTTATTTGATCTCAGTAAATTGTGACAAACTCATCTAGGAATTTTGTTTTGTATAACATATTAAAATTTCAGTGAAAAATATATATAAAATACATCACTTGAAAATTAAATTGATGTATTCTATTTCCTATTAAACATTACTAAGTATGGCTTTGTTTACCTCATAAAAGGTACTAAACGTCCACCATCGTGTTCTTAATTTCTATTGTTCTTATGAATTGCGCATAACTTTCGAAACAATGAAAAGGTTTATTTTGTTTTGCTAGAATGTCAAATATTATTTCCGCCCATGACGCTTAATTAAGTTTGCAGAAAGGCTAACTGGCACTTTGCTTTGTATGGCAAGGCCTAGAACCCATTTCAGAAAAAAATAAAGCTCTATAGAAGAAGACGTTAGGCTAAATAACTTCGACATCAATATAATATAAGTTTAAACTGAAAATGATATAATTTAACACTATTAATTTGATGTACGTTAAACGTATGGGGGGTGTAAATCTACCATCATAAAAATCTGATTTAAAAAGGTTATTTTTTGCATGGAAGGTCATAATAATAAGTAATTTCTAAAAATTGAAAAAAATTGCAAATTGTCTGAAAAAAATTGATGACGTCAGCTTTATAAGTCACCACGTGATATGAACCCCTAAAAATGGGCAAAATGCTAATTCAGATATCAAATTCGATAGAAAAGTCGCAAAAAAGTAGTTGACCCCTCATTGGAAAGGTATTTCGAAGCACTTTCTTAAAAATAACCCTTCATTGACACAATTTTGAAATTTCTTTGCTGACGTCAGCATTTGTATTTTGGGATTTTCGACCTGTCTCTGGCTCGGACTCCAAAAAAGGGTCAAAATTGGCAAAAAAAACTGG
>JAUOBW010246210.1:0-11563 GCA_032360285.1 Lepidozona retiporosa | reverse complement strand
GACCCGTGGCCCAGGTGGAAATATTGCCTACATTGTGCAATTTCCTGGCTTTACCACGTTAAACAAAGACTTTACTTAACTAAACTATGTTCAAACTTTTGGGAACGTCGTCAGCATTTTTTGTCCGAAAAGCAGCTAAATTTACTAAATTGACGATAAAATCGGTATTTCTGAGTCAATGTTGCTCAAATTTTACTCAAAGTTGTGGAATCATATGCAATTTTGTGATTTAGGACACTAAATAATTATGATTTCACAGTTATTAGGTGTAATTGCTAAACATGAAATATCGAATTGTTACATTTCGTTGTTGCTGCCATCATATAGGATCAAATTGGGCAATATATTGTCAAAAACATTGAAAATGGCTATAAAAATCGTTTATAGCATTAAAAAATCACTTAGGCATGGTTCGGGGTAATTTTTAGGGTTTAAAATTATGACGTCATTTTTCCTACCGATGATATGATGACGTCATATTGACATAAATGACGGTTAATTTTGACGGCAAATTAATTAAGAAATATTTATCAGACGATTACACCCTCTTATAATGCAGATATAAGTTTATATGAAAGACATTAGTGAACAATTTGAAAATTTTGATGCGACAACCTGTCGGAAAATGACCGTCGTAACGTCTAAAAAATTTCTGCAAAATTTTATTCGCAGATAATATTTAGGAAAAGTAACCAAATTTCATGTAAATCACAAGTTATAAAACATCAACCCCCCCCCCCCCAACCTATGTATGTACAAGATATTGTATTTTAAAAAAATTAAAATACATCTTTTAGTACCAAGACTAATATAAATATAAAACACATTTACTGTAGTCATAAATATATTAAAATAGTAAATTGATTTGTACACGATCATTTTTGAAAATCGTGCTCGAATTTTTCTATTTCTTCTATATTTGAGCACTCAGACTTTCTTAAGACTTTATTTAAGAAACAAACAAAGATCTTATATACTGTATTATTGGAAAAATCACTTAATTTCCATACCCACTCTAGTATGCAATTTAGATAGACTATGAATAACAGACATATTCAATACAAAAATTATGTTGCAAACTATTAAACAAAAAGTTAAATAAAGTTAAATAAAGGCGACTGCACACACACAAAAACATTCTTATGTCTGAAAATTTAGTTGTCAACTCTCCTATAAACTAAACGATTACAAATAGGGGCAAGAGAGATTACAAATCGGGGCAACTTTATGGATGTCAAATCGGGGCAGAGAGATTAAAAATCTGGGCAAAGAGATTAAAAATCGGGGAAAAGAGATTTCAAATCGGGCCAATGATTAAAAATCGGGGCAGAAATATTACAAATCGAGGCAGGGATTACAAATCGGGGCAGGAGGGATCACAATTCGGGCCATGGATTACAAATCGGTGCAGTACATTATTTTTTGTACATCAATTTACTGAATATTAGCTGAAACGCCATAAAACTATAAGTATGAAATCGTAGTTATATCTTTATTTATCGATTGATTTATAACAAACTAAGAAAAATATTTATCAATAATTATAACATCTATAAAATAAGATCATTTAACTATTAAATTACTACATAATGGTTCACGCTAAAAAGCAATTCTTAAGTAATTAGTTGATGCAAAGTTTTTAAAATATGCCTATAAATCAGGGCTCTGTGAACGTTAAATATTGGATCAAGCTGACTTTTGTTAGGTCGAATATCCACTTTCATACCACTCTAATTAATCAAAAAACTATCTAGTATAGTTTTCAAAAAATTGAATAGGCATTGACATGGCTAACGACAGTTATATTTGGAGTTATTCAAGCCAATAGCAATGTTGCTGCAGTTACTTGTAAACAAAAATATTTAATGTGCCTCCACAATTGGCTCGATTAAATAGGTTATATTTAGTCAAAAATGTTTTCTACTTTCATTCTTCTCTATGAATATTATTTTTGACGGTAAGGGTTTAGTTGTAAGCGCTTGTAGATAGCTCTCCTATAATTGCTACCACGTAATCTTTTTAAAAAAATATATAGGCACAGGTGCTTAACAGAGCTTTTACCATATTATAATAACAATAAGCTATTACCATAACCGTGCTGCATGTGCTCATCAAGAAGCTCGTCTCTTCCACGTCTGCCAGAAAGAAACCTTGGTACTGGTGATGCTTCCGGTAAATGGTACATTTTAAATTTTACACTCCAAGGCGAAGGTCCACGTTTTCGTTTTTTGCTCTTTTTATCAGGAACATTATTAGAGCTAACCAGTCGTTGAATACCTTCAAAATTAGCAATACAATCAAGTGATCGTTTCATGAATGAATCTAAAAAATACAAATTCTCAAATATTTTTAAATATGCGGCTTTGATTATTTCTCTCAGGGCGTCTAAGCCATGCAACAAGCCCAAATTGAATAGATTATACTATCCTGTATGCCATTTAGATATATAATAATATCACATGTTAAGATAAATTAAAATAATTTTAACAAATACAAAATACATTTGGGCTTTCGAATGTCAAAATTTTGAAATAATTTACTTGTTAGAATACTCGTAATTAATAAAAAATCGACGAATTTTAATTGAAACACAAAACCCTTCGGGTATAATTTTGTATTTACATAACTACTATTTTAATGTTTTATTTTGCTATACCATACTGAATAAATCTTTACAAATAAAAATATCTCTATGAAATAATTTTATTTTTTAAATTAATTTTTAATTTATATTTTAAAGTTTTAGTAATAAATATATTTTACCATTAAAAAAAAAATTGTCGTTTTTTCGACTTTTTAGGCATAAAAAATATTTTTTTGCTATTTGTCAAGATTTATTCGTTATATTAGTATTATGACACATCCAAGATCATAAAATACTTAGGAACAAGTATTTATAAGTTTTATTCCCGATATTGTCGTTAAACTACTTGCCGGTATTTCTGAAAAACGAGTCCGTATGTTTAGTAAAATCATCGAAACATTGATTTTTACACTTTCCTATAAATTTTACATATACACAACTAATATTATGAGTATTATAGCATTTATTAGTCTTTACTCCGAGAAATAATTTTTATGGATGCTAAAATATATTGATTTTCCTGCTGCAGGCCTTTTAGGTGCCTAGATCTATAGCCGAAATCGTCTCAAATGACAGAATATATCTCAATATTGAGATTATTAAATAATCAGCGTTTTTGTCCTAATTATTTAACATTAGTCACAATAATTTATTTTATGTTTTAAATTTTTTTATTGGGATATTTTTAATTCAAGCGCTTCTTTCTTAGGTTGATTACCTTTAAAAGGAAAATTTGAAATGATGTCATTTTTTCGCCAAATAATTTTTAAACAAAAATTATATATAATAAACCAAAAATATTGCTGAAATAGGCTTTTAAAGAAATTAAGGAAAATGTTATTATTATATTGTAAAATTAAGGTGTAAATCTCCATACATCTCCATACAACTCCAGGATTAACGAGTTTTAAATAAGTTATCATTTGCTATGATTTAAATGCTATATAATGAAGTCTAGGTGGAATTAGATACCTCAAGTAAACTAAAATTGCAGTGGAAATTAATAAAATAATAACCTGTTATAGCTGTACCTTCCTGAGATGAGATTTCGTCCACTGATATTGATATTTGTGGTTGTTGTTCTAAATAGATTTGTATTAGGAAATTAAAATATCTAACTCTAAATCTAGGAACAACAAAGAACAATTTGTTCATCTTTTGAAACAAAATTTAGTGCTGTGTAAAAGTATTGACTAAATCGATTTTACTTTTATTAATTTTGAAAAATATATGAAAATATAATTATATTCCATACTTTGAGGAAAAGCTCAATGTTAATTTTCATTAGTTAAACATTGATATAGTTTGATTAAGAATAGGATTATTGTGAGAAGCGAATAATACATATTAAATTTACACTAATATTTCGACTTTAATACTAAAACTCTGTCAATACTAAAAGTCATCGACGGAGTCTAAATATTATTTAGATTTATTGAAGAGAATCAATACTGTTATTGATAAAAGAAAGAATTGTTATTAATCAACAATATATAATGTATAACATCCTATTCTTAATCAAATTATGTGCCCGAAACAATATATTTCAATTGATATAGTTGATTTTGATTGGTTAAGAACGAGTGCAATATTAAATTGTGATATTTGTGTGAAACATCTGATTATGATCAACAGATTAATGTTTTATTTGATTAAAAAAAAAATTAAACAATTTAAAATGAAAACCTAATGAAAGTAGTTATCAATAAATTTATCGAAAGATATGAATATTTTCTCGTTTTTTTTTAAAGGGACTGAACACTATGAAAAAAAAGTTTTTTTTTATTATGTCATCTGAAAAAGCATGAAAAATTATGACATAATTTTTTTATTTTTTCGAAAAATTTTAAACTTTTCTCAAGTTATGCTCGTTTAAAGATTTAAAGAAATCATAAAAAATATATTCTGTGATGTCACTAGACTTTTTTGTGATGACACTATAATTTCATGGTATAACTCTCATAAATATGAACTGTGTGGTAGATAGGTGTATAACATTTTTAACATTAACATAAACAAGTAAAACAAGTGAAGCCACACGCAACTGCGGAATCTAGTGACAACATCACAGAAATGTAAAATGCAGAAATGTAAAAATGCAATGTCACAAAATACATTAATAACATAAAAACGTGCATAAGTTGAGAACGGTTTGAAATATTTCAAAAACATAAAAACAATTCTATGATTTTTTTTCATGCTCTTTCATCTGTATCCAACGTGATTTTACAGTTTTCACTCGCTTTAACAATATTTAACTCGCCTAAAGCCTTATTGTTAAATATTTTTAAAAAATTAAAAAAACACGAGAAATAATGGCCTCATTTTTCTTTAATTTCTTGATAGTAGTTACGCATTTAATAAATTAGAAACTCACCTGACATGACTGTATCAATTTGCGATGAGATAGGATTTAGACTAAGCGACACTGAGTTTTGCGAATTTTGTCCTAAAAGAAAATGTAGAACAACTATATATTATTTACTTATCTACGCGAAGTCATCTCATAGGGCTGTCGCACGGTTATATTACATTGGGTTAGCGGGTGTATGATTTTAGCAATACCCCTGACAAAGTATTGATGAAATTAATGTGTCTCTTAAATGTCGAATATGTGGCAGAAGAGATGAGGCAATTAGTTCTATTGTCTCTGAGTGTCCTAAGATGGTACATAATGAATTTAAGAAAGGTTGACGTGACAAATGAGCTGACATGTTACATTGGTCAATATCTTCTCTTTAATATTGTCTAAAACGTGGTGACGGTGTTTTCTAAACCTAAAACACACTTGGTCGAAAAATACGAAAACGTCAAATAAACATTGATATATATGACTTTATTCCCGTGTTTTTAAACAACTGTCTTTTCGTGCAATACATTAGATTCTCACCTCTTCATACTTTGACGTCAGATTAAAAAGCTTTTATGGCATTTTGCAATGCTTATAAAGGGGTGGAATCGAGTTTCTTTATAACTGTGGCTGTTATAGGCGTATTTAATCAGGATTCGATTATTCGATGGGTCATAATAAGCTAGTCTCTTTAATATTTGCAATAACGTAGTGATCTGTATGTAACAAAAAATGTATGTATGTAACGAAAAATAACAAAAAACGTCAAATAAAAATGCCTAAGTGAATTTATTCCCGTGTTTTAAAAAAACGTCCTTATCCGCAATGCATCAGCATCACGTCTCCAATTTGACGTCACATTAAAAAAGCGGGATACATGTATTTATCAGTGGGGCTATCATAGGAGTCGATTTATTCGACGGGCCTTAATAAGCTATCATCTATATAATACCTAAAACGTAGTGACATGTTATCTAAACCTAAAACACACTATACCGAAATAATACGAAAAACGTCAAATAAAAATGCATAAGTGACTTTATTCTCGTGTTTTTAAAAAACGTCTTTATCCCGCAATACAAGGGCATCACTTATCCAATTTGATGTCACCTTAAAAAGCTTTTAATTTTTGCAATGCGTATAAGGGGGTGGGAACACATTTCTTTATAAGTAGGGCACTTTTAGGCGTATTTAATAGGAGTGGATTTTATTCACGGGTCATAATAAGCTAGTCTATATAATATTTTCAAACTAAGCGTCAACAGTAATAAGGGCGTTACACTATGCGTAGAAAAGATGTCAAGTTTTAAAAAAAAAGGGAATTTAGGTTTATAAAAAAAAATGTTTCAAACGGACCTCTATAAAATGTCTTCGTTTTTACACAACAAAAAATCTTCTTAATGCGAGGAAAGTTAATAAAGTCGTATTAGTGCCTATTACAATCAGAGCCTTAGGACATAGTTGGGAGCACCCCTCCAACCCCCATAAAATTAACCTCCTTATTGGCCAAATGTAGTAATTCGCTACCCCTATCATTATGGGCAACCCCCAAAAAGTTCAGACAAAATGTAATGAAAGGTTTTTAAAATAAATTAAAGAAGGCGAACGGACGAACTGACGGGCATAGGCGAATTCATAGGCTCCACCGTGTATCCAACAATAATAACTATAATAAAAATAAAAATAATAATAATAATTATGAAATAATTATAATAACAATAAAAATTACTATAACAATATAGCAATAATAATATTAATAATAGAAAAATCCATCATAT
The DNA here is from genome assembly GCA_032360285.1 of Lepidozona retiporosa. Taxonomy (NCBI): domain Eukaryota; kingdom Metazoa; phylum Mollusca; class Polyplacophora; order Chitonida; family Ischnochitonidae; genus Lepidozona; species Lepidozona retiporosa. The sequence goes on along the minus strand of JAUOBW010246210.1, from coordinate 4,851 downwards.
GACATAAAGATATTTGTTGTAATTGTTTCCCTAAACAGATAAGAATAACAAATATAGAAAAAGTTGCCCACATTGAAAAAGCACAGTCTCAGATAAAGTGACTCATTGTATAAAATGAATATCCCATAACTTGCTATACTTAAGGATGATTAACAATGGAAAGATATTCTCAGGCTAAAATAATTTGATAGATATTTCGAATATTGTTACAGCAAAGGTATATTAACCATCACACCATATTTAGCACGGGCTTTTTCAAAACTACCCCATGATTATTTTCTGACTGGGTATAAATATAAACTTGATATTTGGTGGGAATAATATATAATCTATATTTTCTAAAGATATTAAAAAATGACAAAAATTTGAACAAAACTATTTGAAACTCTTTGCTTTCGCCAGCATTTTATAGTGAAAATTGCTCCCATTTTTCAAAATAAAATAAGTCTTGAACAAAAATATATTTTTATATATACGATTTTTTGCATATGACTGGAAAAATTATTTATTTTCTTAATTCAACTTATTCTTGAAAATTGACTGTAATTATTACGTCATAAATTAACGTCAAATGTCAATAAATCAAACCGTGTTTAAACAATTATCACTAAATGTGGTTTATTTTTTGGAAGGTATCTAGTTTCCTTCCAAATAAACATTAATATACTACAATAACATAATTATTTTGACGATAGCATTTTTGACACTAAATTAGCTATAAAATTGTCTTAATAAAGTTGTTCACTTTGATATTTGGTATACTAGTCCGTAACAACATAACGATTGGAAATGTACTGTGGTTTATTATTTTTTTTCCGTGGGAGTATGATGCCCAAATTTTAAAATCATTAAGGTAAAAGATCAATATTATAAGTCAAAAAGTTTTAGGGGTTGGTCTTTTTTAAGACCGGATACCCGGGCGGAGTGTAGGTTGAGGGGGTGTGAAATTTTTTTGGCAAATTAGGGATTTTTTGAGATATTTAGGGGGGGGTGTGAAATATTTCTTTAATTTCTATTTTCAATTTCATATAAATACTCCCAGATTTACTGTTAACCCTATCAGGGCTGATAAAGTAATTTTACCCTAAAATTAACGAAATTCAGACTTACATAACCTTTTATTGGCATGCTGGTTATTCATACCTTTGTTTCTTTTATACACTTTAGTTCATTTTTAAAACTGCCAAATTAGCAAATATATCACTTCAGCAAAATGACAGCATAATTTTTTGCAATTTTTACTAATAGGCCCATATTAGTAGTTTTAAATATTTCCACCTAAAATTTTCCAAATAACTTCATTCTAGTGGGGAAAAGCATTTTCCCGAAATTTAACATAAATTGCAATATTAACCTTGAGCTATTGTGCAAAACACCATTCTTGGGCACGCGGCCCCTGTTTCGGGCCCGAAATTTTTAAGTTATATAACTTTTGATTCCTTAGATCTATCAGGCTGAGATTTTAAGCAAATATAGACCACCCCTAAAACCTCACTCTGTGCCTAAAATTATATTTGAAATTTGGGATCGCATGTGATTCTTTTTTTTAAATATTAGCACTGACAAGAAATTCACTCCGCCCGGGTATGCGGTCTTAAATAAGACCAACCCCTAATAGACTGGTAAACTATCATATCATATTAGTATTGCACTATGCTTGTGAAGTAATTGGTTAATTACTTTTATTTTGTAGCTTTTTAATAATAATACGAATTATAATTAGGTTGCAAAAAATAACTCGAATCTGATTGGTTAAGGAAGAGAAAATATATTCCATATTTTGAGTGCAAAAACCCAATATTATTTTTGATTGGTCAATCATTGAAATTCTTGATTCTAATTGGTTAAGAACGATAGTGCAAATATGAACTTCTACATAACAGAACACGATGAATGAATTTCATTTTATTAAAAAGTAAATAATAAGTTAAAAACGATAACCTAATGATAAACTATTCATCAAAGGAATTCTCGAAAAGTATGACATATTTGTCTCGTTTTTTATGTACTCGCCTAAAGGCTCATTAAATATTTTAAAAAACATGAAAAACTCGAAAAAATAGTAGACATAATTTTCCCGAATATCTTGATAAGTACTACTTAATGCTGCATTGGAAAAATGTTTTCTTCTTATTATTAATATTATTATTATTGTTATTTTTTTAAACCAACAATGTGTTGTTCGACAAAACCTCACACCCCTCACACTGTCATGCAGTCAAAAAAGGTTCTAAATAGTGAGAATCCACCATATGTCAATGATCAGGAAACTACGAATAATCGAATAATTGTAATTATGCCCTACCGGTGCAATTAATAGTTTCTATTGTAAGGAAATTCCGACTATTCATCCAACATAGTATTTATGGTTAAATAACAGAGTGTTACATTCTTTTCAACAAACAACTTTTGAACTAAAGAAAACATAAGAGGCTTCCTCGTAGAACTCCATTGGCAAAAGATTATTTAAAGCGAAGAATTATTGTATCAAATAATTGGATTAGTCGATTCATACCGCCAAAGTAAAACGGTAAACTTTTACTTAAAAATATTCTCATCTAGGTAGGTGGGTTTGTCTACCGAGTAGAATGGTGCAAAGTCAATTGCTCACTCGATAGTTAATCACGACCCTATTTATTTGCTCATCTGATCTTTGCTCACTTCAATATATTATTATATAATATCATTATACGTTTACTTTGTTTATTTATTTTACGTTTTTATTAAGTGAAGTTTTGATTTTGAAATGTTTTTTACTATACTGTCTTCCCCATCATTCGTTCAATTTGTTTATTTGCCATCATTTTTCATTTATAACAAATCGGTAAAAAGTCCTATTAAAAGTTTCCTATATTTTAATAAAAGATGTGCTTTAAGTTTGTTAAAATCTTTTCATTTTTAGAGAATTTTAACTTGCTAAAGGGAGACATCAGTTTTTTATTATAGGTAGAAAATTAACTACTGGTAATTTTATCTTTAAAATTGTTTTTGTTTAGTTTCGCCTGGCCACACAAACAATTTTTATAAGAGACATACTATTTTAGTGATAACTAGGGTAATCTTTTTAAATTAGTGATATTTCGCGTGTACTAAATTTTGCATGCGGGAACTTTAGAACACAATATTTCACGAACAACAAAAGCCCTTAAATATTTTATTATTGTAAATTTGAAAACACACAAACTATTTTTTTCAAGATTCTAATGTTTTCATTAATTTATCGAAGATGAACTCGTGTGAATATTGCAAATAGTTTGCGTATATTTATTTTTGCGAAATGGGCTAACTTCACAGAATTTTAAAAACCTAAAGAAATAGTGATACCAAGTAATTTACTATATAGATTAAATTTAATAATGGGTGCTTATTTTAAATTGGAAAATGATAACAGTTTATAATAGCAAACATTAATATTCGTGAGAATTTTCCAAAAATAATATTTGGGGGCTTTTGTCTGTTTCGCAATTTGGTTTGGGGGCTTTTGTCTCGAGGGATTTTGTCTTTGAAATTTTATCTTGGGGGCTTTTGCCTCAGGGGACTTTTGTCAGGGACTAGACGTTATGTTTGGAACTTATGTGTATATACTTACCCATATTTTTAAATAAAAATTAATATGTAATTTGAATATTATTATTTTGTTTCAAATGAATTTTTGAAAGTATGTATATAATATTATTTGAAATGTTTTTCAAAAATAATTGAAAAACATGGCTAGTTCCAGGCCACTAAGCATTTTCACGTTTGTGGTCATATCACTATTTCTGAGTGAAAATAGATATTTCTCGAGCTATGAAGTCGTCAATAGATGCCCTCAAAATGACATAAGTAGGTTTTTGTTTAACGTGGTAACCGAGAAATTGTTATTTTGACAATAATTCCACACAGGCGACTGTTCCCGGTGTTAGTCATATTTAGAGCACTGATTTGTGCTACAGATAAGCTTAAGAGATCGAAATCGAAAACAATCGAATCGAAATCAAAAAGTTAAATATAACTTGTGGCAACTGCAGGGGTTCGAACCACTTACCCTTGGAGTCTTTTGTTCAGAGTGTTATCCGCTTGGCCAACCCAACTTGACATAAAGGTTAGTAGGGTAGTCAAAGGATAGTCCTTGTAACTATATGTTCTTTGTTGAGCAATTCAGAGTAGCACATTATTACGCCACAGTTAGGTCAAAGCAGAAATTACCGTACTTTATCGATTTTCTCGATTTTGATTGGTTATACCATAGCAACTGGAATGCATATATTTCAACATTGACCGGAGTTAAGGGGCGTTTACACTATCATTTTTCAATGATCATTGAAAAATGATTACGTAAAAATGAAGAAAAATTACCCTCATTTTTATGTAATCATTGAAAGATTTTTGGCGCTCAAATTTGATGTTTCGTAATGATAATCTCATTAAAAAATAAATTAAGATACACATTTTATTGCACAAACGTAAAATATAGGTAGAATATGTTGTCATTGCAACAATATTTTTTTTGCTTTGCATGAAACTTACAATTGTTTTTGAAATAAAATACTATAAGAAATCGTCGTGTATGGGTGAAACAATTTCTGCTTAATAAAGGAAAGCCGCATAGAGTTTTTTTTATTTTTTATAAGAACGTCTAACTTTTATAGACTCTGGATGTTGTTATTTTTCCAGAATTCTCAAATGATCTTACTTACGTTCAACAAAAATTCATATACTACCATAAAATCCTGATAATAAGCGCCAGGTTTATTATATTTCGTAAGTATTATTAGGGGGCTTATTTTCGGGGGTAAAGTATTTCGTAATAATTAATATGGGGGATTATTTTTTGGGAGAGTGGATTATTATCGGAATGCTAATTTTTGT
>JAUOBW010246099.1:0-11564 GCA_032360285.1 Lepidozona retiporosa | reverse complement strand
AATTAATATTATTAATTTTATGTTTTTTTATGAATATTTTTTTGTTTGAACCTCTTGTCTATTAGTCACTAAATGATTGTTTTCTTCTATTATAGGGCATGAATTTTATGGTCGCATTTGGGTTACTGTATCTAGACGAGGAAACTTGCTTTTGGTGAGCTATTTTTTGTTTACATGATTTTCCCTATCAAATTAAAGTTTTATTTATTGCAAGTTTTATTTACTTTATCAGTCCGTCCGTTTGTCTGTCACGCTCTATATTGTAAAAACCGTTCATCGAAATATTTTAAATTTTGTCTATTGCTTCTTTATCATAATACCTAGAGGCCTTTTTTCGGATTTTTAAACCCCTAAAACAGGTAAAAACAGGGTAGCATTTCCATCATATTATTTTAAGCGAACTAATTAAGAAACAAAGCCTTCTATGAAAAATCTGTTTAAAAAGTATTCTATAAAGAATTTTATGCTCTTTCAAATTCAATAAAATTAGTTAAAAAAATGAAAATTTTCAGGGTACTAGCTATTAAAGGGATTTCTTATTTAGGTCTGTAAATTGTACATGTGTCGAAAGAAAAATTGGACAAAATGTTTATTTTAATCCCATCGTGATAACCTATCGAATAATGTATATTATTTGCTTCTAGCCAAAAAGTAAACGACTCTAAGGATTTTTATGATTTTTTGCATCAAAGATATTTAAAAGGCCATATTTTAGTGAGTTTTTTAATAATTTATTATGTTTAAATATCCATGCATCCCCTAGGTTTTGTTTAAATAAAGTTTAATTCATTCATTCTGATCGAAATTATCTTGTGAACACAACTTTGCCTCAGTTTTTAGTGTTTTCCATTATTTTTAAATATAATTTCGTTTTAAAGATATTCTAATCAGTTAGAAAATTAAATTTTCAATATCTTTGCTTTATAAAAATAGTTTTAAAAAGTGAGGCAACGTTTTGTTAATATATCTAGAAGTTCTAAAATAATCAAATGTATGGGACTTATTGACTAAAACAGAAGATTCGGGTATCACCATTTTAATTCCAAATTTCTCATTTTTCCACTCTCTTCCGCAATTTTTTTTTGAAAATCCATTATTTGCAGATAATATCTTTTCCTAACAGATTGCCAAAGAAAAATTTGTTGGGTCTTGGAAACTGAATCTTGTAAACTGAATCTTAAAAAACTCAATCTTGAGATGAGCTGGGGGGGATGATTAATAATTAGTGGATCAAAACCGATATTGGCTATAAAACCCTTATCTCCAATTTTTCTCGTCACAGTATTCAGTCGCGGGATAAATCAAGTATATGATTAATTAGTGAACCCCAAATTTTATTGGCTTTAAAGTGGCATTAAAAACTGAAAATTTTGAAAAGGGCAGGAGGATGTGGGAGCTGGAAGGAAGGAGGGAGAAAGGGGAGGGGAAAGAAAACTGAATCCTTATGGAAAAACGGTAGTAGCAAAAAGTGCTTGGGAATATGCCTGCTTGAGACTTCTTGTACGAAGTGAGAGCCATTGGCACAGTCTGATAGTACTTTCCATTAAAAATTGAATTGTTTACTTTTAGGTTATTGGTAGCTATAACAGAAGTCTACTTCAATAAGCACCATTATAATCTCTATTTATCAGGCTCACAAGCCAACCAGGTAGGTTTTGATTTCTTTCTTGTTTTATCAACTTTTTCGATTACCGTATTTATCTGAAAGAGCGCCCGACTTAAATGAGCGCCCCCCTCAAATGAGCGCCCCCTAAAGGGTCTAAAATTTAAATCATTATAAAAAGTAATTTCTCGAAATAACCGGGGTGACGTTTGCCGGGGGATGGGTTGGTCAGGTTGGGGTCTTTAGCCTTGGTTGGCAACCTTCCTAGGAGATGGAAAACTCTGAATAAAAACTAACCGTATGCATTATGAGATATTTACATTTATGTATTTATCTTTATGCTTTGGCAAAATAAAACGCAGACATTTCTTCAGAGAATCTTAATTCCTCCTAGTTTTGGTGCTTAAAGTGTTTGCAATGGGCACTGAATAACTAGGGTTGCGACTGATTTCTTGGTAAATTATTTAATTTTTTTACTGATTTATTGGTTGAGATGTCAGGAAGGACTTCCGGCTCACAAAGGTAACCTGGTCATATTACGTTCAGTAACCTATGCCCAACGTCCAAGCTATGATACGAACGTTAAATCGCAACTACAACATTTAAATACTGCATTACAAGTAGTATTACTTAGATGATTAAAAAATAATTAGGTTAATTACTGATTTGTTTGTGTTTATTCCAATTTTCTGAACTTTGCGAAATACATTTGTTTTGTTGTAGAGTTTCCACCAACACTGAAAAGTATGATTTTATATAATTAATTCAACTATAAAGAGCAAAGGTTCAGCTTTCCAAAAATGTATCCTTATCTATTGTTCTGCTTGTGGATTTTGAGTTAAATGTTAAGTTGAATAACTGGAATTCACGTATAAAACATTTGGAAATTGTTGAAAATCATACTGTTTTTCCTGAGGAAATAAGTTTTTAATGATTTATAGATGTTATATCTTCACAATAAGGCATATAAGAGCATTATATTTTATAGTTGATGAATTTCAACTTTTCCTATCTTTAGATCTTCAAAAATTTGCAACTCAGTGAACTTGAACAGTTTTCCTATTTTCCCTAAACGATTAATATCATAAAAAGAGAACATTTGTGATATTGACCTAATTTTTTTGTTGAATCAAAAATTTAATTGGATATTTATGTCTTACTTTCAAATCAGAAAAACTTGATTTTTTGCAAATTTGATCATGCTTGTCCACTACAGATGGCATATTTTGGCCCATATACCACCTACTGAACCACATACTGAACCACATACTGAACCACATACTGAACCACATACTGAACCACATACTGAACCACCTACTGAACCACCTACTGAACCACCTACTGAACCACCTACTGAACCACCTACTGAACCACCTACTGAACCACATACTGAACCACATACTGAACCACCTACTGAACCACCTACTGAACCACCTACTGAACCACCTACTACTGAACCACCTACTACTGAACCACATACTGAACCACAAATTAAATTAATGTCTTTTTCTGGATATCGGAACATTATTATTTTTTTTTAATTTTGCGTCAAGTTACATAGGAGGGTGTAATTTATTTTAAGTTAGAGGACCGTTGATGCCCTCTTTTGGGCCCATATGACCACCTGTTTAGACTCAACTTAGGACTGAAAACTAACAATTTATTGCTTTCGCAAATCTTGATTTTTATTAAAATTTAACAAATAAAATATTTTGACCGATCGATCAATTATAATTGTTATCATTGAGTAGGGTTATGACAAACAAGAAATTTATTAACCCTATTCTTCACCAGTCAAATAATGGGGTACAATCTACAGCCCAGGATAAAATATGAAATATTGAGTATAAAGTAATTAAACTTGTACCACTTAAGCTTCCTTTTTGTACCAACATATTTGTGGTGTAACATCATTATTTTGCCAACGTCGGCATATTTTGGCTTGAAAATTAACAAACATTGGCGCCATTTTGGTCTATATTGGAGTTTTTTAACTGCAGAACCAATAGTGGTTAACTCCTCATTATCATTGATATCTTTTAATTTTGTGCTTACATCAGCATTTCTTCAAACTCATAAAAGTCAATTTTTAAAAGAAACATGTTATGTACTTAACATCATTTATCTGCAACATATATATGGAAAAATATAATTCATCAATGTCTGTTTTTGTGTGAAAGTTTGAGGTCATTTGTGGCACATTGAGGAAGTTATAGCTATTTTAGCGTTGTTTTTAATTTACAGGAATTAAATTTGTGATGACAAAGAAAATTTTACTGGATTGATTGTCGTAAAACTTTCATGGAAGGTATGAAAACAATGACCAGCAATATTTTTTTGTTATTTAAATTTTCCTGAGAAGAATTCCGGTCTGAAGGTGTGTCATGTGTCTGACTCTGTGGAAAATATGTGACAGCATAATTTTTTAAAAAAATTCTTGTTACCCCAAAACAGTCCAAAATTTGACATTTTTTGATATTAGAAAAAAAAAATGTTTTTGCATGATTGGTAGCAGGGCTATGATAGAAAATGATTTGGTATATTTTCGTAGAAATTGTTTATTAATTAAAACATGTATTTTTTAGAATTTAATCCCTGTTCGTGGTGACCCACATGTGTTGGTGGTTGGTGATCCAGGATTGGGTAAGAGTCAGATGCTTCAAGCTGCAGCGAATGTTGCACCAAGAGGTGTATACGTGTGTGGGAACACAACTACTACAACAGGACTCACTGTCACTCTAACAAAGGAGAGTGGTTCAGGGAATTACTCATTAGAAGCAGGTGCTCTGGTTCTTGCTGATAGAGGTAGGTGCTTTGGTTTGCTTTAATTTTCGCGCCGAACAAACTCGCGAAAATTAATGGGGTGTGATATAGGTAGGTAGGTATCAGATTTAATGTGCAGTCCAAGAAAGGGCACTGGGCCCTGTTTTCACAAGGTAACACAGTGGTAAATTCATGAAGCAAGACGAAATATGAAGCAAGACCTGAAGCAGAATATCAAAAAGTTTTGATATTCTTGCTTGACGCCTGCTTCATTGCTTCACTTACTTCATGAGTGTTCACACTGTGCTTGCGTCTGCTTCTGCGACTGCTAGGTAGGTAGGTATCAGTGGTAGTAACGTGCTGTCCAATAAAGGGCCCAGGGCCCTGTTTTAAAAAGTAAAAGTTTTTGTTTAACGTGGTAAAGCCAGTAAATTGCACAATGTAGGCAATATTTCCACCTGGGCCACGGGTCCGTGGCTCTATTTAAAGCACCCATTTGTGCTACGGCTAAGCTGAAGAAAGGGCAACAGCTGCGTTCGAACTTACGACGAACCCCGACGCGACCGACAGCTCCAGATTGGTAAGTCTAAGTGTAACGTGCTAACCCGCTCGGCCGAACTACCATTTTCACATGGTTACACGGTGGTATCTATCATTTACCGACTACCCCTTCCCCTAGTTACAATAACTCGGTTCAGGTACCCATTTAACGACGAAAAAATAAATTACCGATGGAAAGCTGGGTTGGCTTTGTTGCTCCAAAAGACCATATTTAAGACAACAATTTATTGATAAAATTGTAAACATTCTCAGGTTACTTGATTTACCAGGTTACCTGACTGGCTATCTTTCATCATATGCGACATATAACTGAAATGGCCATTTTTCGCGGAAGCACTTAACCCCATTTTGAGTTGTATCAGGAAATACAAATCACGCAAATAATTGCACTGACTGCACTTGCGACCATATTGGGTTCTGTGTTTTGAGGGGGCGTATCAGAGTGTGTGTGTATATAAAGAGATGGTATACGAGGGAACTACTTAGATACTCATAGAAAATACACTCTCTGGAGATAAACAAAGTCTGTAATATAAACAAATTCATGTTAAAGGATCGTGAAATACAAGCAGTCCTAGTAATGAATGGTGAACGACTACGTACGTCCACGTGTACACCATTATAATTTTAGGCGAACAAGGGCCTGTTCAATAACGTTCACATGTAGATTCTCTATTTAATAATAAATATACAATAATGATGATTTTCTATATAAATTCGTAGTCTGCTCTTTAGTCTTGGTTCATATAATCCCTTAATTAGCCCTTAAGAATAAATTTTACCATGTATCCTTAATGTGCTTCAAGCCCTGCTAACATTTATTTATTAAATACAAATGACTGTGATTTACAATCATCCATACAAACAATATTTTATAGTAATTGTACGTGGAATATTTGAAACATATATTTTACTCGATCTAACTGTCCAGGTCTTAGTCCAGGTCGATTTTTTCAGCGGATACTAGCTTTTCTTTTTCTTGGGTTCGAAACAATTTAAAAATTAGACTATAAAACATAAAGGGTGCATTTGATATACATGATTTATCCTAAAAACCGTTTTGTGGTATTGGAATTCATTGGAAATTTTAATAGAAAAAGAAAATTATATTTTGTAACGTTCAAAAAATGGTTGTATTTTACACACATTCACATTTTTAAGTAGGATACTGCCCCCCAAAAATATTGAAAAATAAGTTTATAATACATAATTCAAACGTTAAAAAGACGACCGAATCACTTTACAAACGTTATGCTTCATTAATAGGGTGTTGTTGTATCGATGAGTTTGACAAGATGGGAAATCAACATCAAGCATTGTTAGAAGCGATGGAACAGCAGAGTATAAGCATAGCTAAAGCTGGTATATTATGCAGGTACTTTCTTATCAATTAGTTTCATCATTTTAACAAGTCAAGTTCTATTTTAGAAAGTTCTAAAATATTTTTTTCCTGACGTCTATCAAAAAGTGACATTTTAAAATATGGTAAAGTTGTTTCGTGGGTTTATAGGCACAAGTTATCTAAAAATAGATTTACTTTTTGATTTTGGCAAACTATTATCCAGAACTCTTATTTTTTTTTACTTTTTTACGAAAAATCTACGACGTCATAATTTCCACCTAGTTTTTATCCATAAGGATTCGTAAATACCCATCTATGTTTTTAGGTGTTCAAATGAACACTTTATTTTTACTTGTTTGCGGTGATTTCCAGTGGATAAAGTCATTTTGTTTATGCAGTCAAAACACTAAAGTTTTTTTTGTTTTGTTTTTTAATTCATCTCCAGACGAACCTGGAGTGAAATGCATGTATCTATGTGCCCGGTGATTTGCTAATTCTACACAGCTTTCACATATAGATGAATGGCATAGCACCTCACTTCGACCTCGAATAGAATTCATGACACTTAGCTATATGCTAAACAACGACAACATGCTACCTCTTTAGTACCTCCTACAAATCCTTATTATTTCAGCCTACCTGCTCGAACATCCATCTTGGCCGCAGCTAACCCTGTTGGAGGCCATTACAATCGTGGGAAGACTGTTTCTGAAAACCTAAAGATGGGAAGTGCATTGCTTTCACGTTTCGATCTTGTTTTTATACTGCTCGATAAACCAGATGAGGAATTGGATAGCATCTTGTCGGAACATGTTGTTGCCTTACATTCAGAACAAAGGTCAAGGAAAAAGTAAAGTATTTAATTTTTTTAGGTCATCTAGGGTTTGCCACATGACGAATTTTGACCAGTTTGATATGATTTGCATGGAATTGATGATGTCATGATCTGTATCACTTTCGATTACATGTTTGAGAGTTATTGATTGTATTTCTACACTACCTACATCAGGTGTCCAGAAAATGAGTTTACTTTTTTTGAGACTCTGAGGGGGCTACATATCAGACGAGATCTAACTTGTTTCAAAAATGCTCAAGTCAGCGTGATCTTTTTTGCTTGGGTTCAAATCATGCACCCTTGGAGCATATAAATTATGTAGAATTTAGGTCGTTTTCATTGGTTAAAAATTGATATACTTAATTATGTTAGGTTAAAACTGATAATGTGTACTTTATCCATTGAAACTTTCCCAAGATAGACTCTCGTCAATCTGGTGATTTTTTTTACTAAATTTTGTCTTTTAAAGATTTTCTAAAAATTCCCCATGCGGAAATTTATTTTTCAAAATATTTCTAAAGCATTCACTCTCGAAATTTATTTTGTCATGTTTGTTATGAAATCTAAAATTATATTTTAATTCGACTTATTTACTACTCAATGTGTGTATTTCGATTAAATTTATTCTAGGTCCAGTCCAGATTCCAGCTCTGAATAGTCTTGTTCAGTATTTTACGAGATGTGGAAAATGAAGTCATTTAAAATTAAATTGCATTTGTTTTCTCAACAACCAAACTCTAATTTTTTTTAAATATTGGATGAAGTTAGAGGACCATAAACGGCTTCTTTCGAACAATATGGGCACCTGTAGAAAATTCTCATTTTTCGGTATTATACTGTATTCAGTCATTTTTTAAACCAAAATTAACGTTTTTAATTTGTTTCGAAAATTTATTATAATTATCTTTTTTAATTTTCCTGAAGTTAGACCGCCATAGAGGCTCCGTTTGAGTCATACAAGTACTTGTCCAAAGTTTCGATTTAGGACCAAATTCTAATATTTGGATTTCGAAAAAATACGCATGCCCAATTCTTGGAACTTGAGAAATGTTTGAAAATATTTCGAAAAAATAAAAAATCCATACCTTTGCTTGTTAATATGTTCTAAGGATTGTTTTAGTACTAATTATTAATTATACCTGTTTTTATTTAGTTTGCAATCTGTAACAGTCGAGAGGAATGGAGATCAAGACATTGATAAATCACGAGATCAATGGAACAAGGACAAATCACTTGCCGATCGATTAAAAGTTGCAAGAAATGAAAATTTTGATGCAGTCCCTACTCAACTATTGCGAAAGTACATTCAATACGCCCGTAAATATGTGCACCCAAAACTTTCAAAGGACGCTGCTGATGTCTTACAGGTATCATTTAAACTTTGATCGCCTACCTTGGCAATTTATTTTCAAAATTCCTATCCATTTGCATAAGTGGCCGAGTGCTCAAGACATCGCTCTCCCGTCCGAAAGGTTTTATGTTCGAATCTTGTTTTAACCACTTTGTTGAACTTCTACACGCCTCGTACATATTTCTCTAGTTCTGGGGGTTGGCAATTTTTTCAAAATGCGTGCTAGGGGGTGGTGACAAATTTTAATCTTTTTTTGGGGGGTGTAAATATTTTAAATGCAAAATCCATTGTGTAAGAAGAATTGAAGAGCTTGAAAACTATTCAAGATTTTTTTTTACTTTTTCAATTTCAGCAGTGGTTCTCAAGTTATGCTCTATCTATGTGAAAAGAAGATATTCAATTAGTATTATACGAATGATCTTTTTGAACAAATATCTTCGATGGCAACTTTTTCTTTTTTTAGCGTGAATGGAAACAAATCTTTTTTTTTATTTTTTTTCATGATAAAAAATGACCAAAAAAATCCTATTAATTTGGCTTGCCAACAAGCATTTTTTTGCTTTCGCAAATGTTAGTAAAAATTTATAATTACGCTCACTCGCTACCAAAGGTAATGACAGGTTTAAAACATGTAATTGATTGGCCAATTTTCTGCATTTTTGGTCCATTACACTCAAATGCGTATCTTTCAAATATAAAAAAAATATATATACAAAAAAGAGAAAAATTAATTTTTGACCAAAATTCGCAAAATTAATAATGATTTTAACAAAAATATGCTGATTTCGGTGTAATGGAAACTATACTTTAATTAAAAAGAGGAAAAATCTATTTAGAAGACTTTTACTGGGTTTTATATAAAAAAGCTATTGATCTGAAATGCAGGAAAATTAAACTGTTGGGTCGAAAAAATTATAATTTTGAATGAGCTATTAAGTAAATTAAATTGACTTTAAAATGTTTGTTCGTCTAACCTGCTGAAACATATAAAATTAAACATGTCTGTAAGGGTCCTCTAACAGTTTTTGCATGGTCAGCTAAAAATAAAGGCCTTCCAAAATGGAGTACCATGTTTTTTATTTTGTCAAATGATCTCTTTCATGCTATGTTATATTTTTTGAAAGTACCACTTATGACATCACATAGTATAGATCTATCACAGAGCTATATGAAATATTTATTCAGAGTCCAACATGCAAAAGCAATTAGGGGTCCCTTTGATAACTCGCGTGTTTTTCCCACGTATGTATCACAAAACAACCTGTTACCGTCATCAAGCAATATATATACTGTAAACTATCATTTAGAAATTCTATCTCAACCTTCGAAAGCAACGCCAAGGTGCTAATTGTACACCCATCACTACAAGACAATTAGAAGCTTTAATTCGTTTGACAGAGGTAGGTTCTCCATCTTGCAATCGTGTATATAATTCCATGACACTGATGTGATAACTCTACCTTACATGGGCGATTTTGGTTCTTGCTAATGCATGTGCCCTCTTTAATTATTAAAAACATATAAGTGTTAAAAATTTGTGTTCAGGACAAGAAATTATGATGACGTCAGCATTTGACGCCATTATGCAAGAATCGTACAAATTTCACTTTATTTAACTCTAAAAATATTTCTGAAACATACCACCAACCATCGTAAAATGGTAAAATAAATGCATAAAAAAGGTTTTCTATCCATAAAAAAATGAGTTATGAATGATTTTTGATAGATTTTGACGTCATTTTTACCATAAAATATCGTCAGATGGCGTTATAACCAAGAGTCAGACATTTTTTTTTTCAAATTTTGCCTAAATAAATTTTAGTAGGTTGACGTAGTAACCCAAAATGCAATGATTTAAAAATATAAATTGTTAGTGTATGATTTAAAAATATATATTCAAATATATTTCTTATTGCACAAAACTTTTCATATATTTTTTTGAAATGGCAGTGTTGTACTCCTAAACGAAAGGCTATGGGTTCAAATTTGCTTCGTTCTGACATGTCGTGTCCCTGGGAGCAGTGAGCGTTCCACCTTGTTCTCTTGCGAAGTGATCTGTATATGAATGTGTCTATAGCACTCTATATTATTGTGTCATCATTTAAAACATAAATCCGTGCTACATTCTTGCCATTACAAATAATAAATAGTCAAATGTTTTGTTTAGGCGCGTGCACGTGTCGAATTGCGTGAGAAGGCAACCACGCAAGATGCAGAAGAGGTTGTTGAAATCATGAAAAGCAGGTATTCATGTTTACTATTACTAAATATTTCCAAGAGGGATATCTTTGCAAATGGATTTCCATGTATTTAATCAATTTTGTATTTTAACTAAGTTTGATTTTTGAGGAAAGTATTAATTGAGAGGGTTCATAATAAATCACAATTAAATGATACACTGCTAACGAGATTGAAAATTAATTTAAAAATATATTACGAATGATTTGGACAATAAAATCTCCCTCCGAAATAAATATTTGTTGAACAAAACTTTCATTGGAAAAATATTTTCGTCACGGTAAATACGCACATTTCTTGTTTTTGCAAAAATATATTCAAAAAAATAGGGCCTTAAATCACTAATTGTCGTTATTTTTTTACGCATTTAGCATGATCAGCGCTAAAAATAAATTTAATTCAGGATTTTGCTAATGCCTAACAAGTTTTTCATTATTTTAGGTTAATCATTATCTAGCATATATCTTTACGATCGAGCATAACTTGAGAAATAATTAATATTTTTGGAAAAACAAAACCATGGATAATTTTTCAAGCCTATTTAAGAATTTGTTATTGTGATGTTGACTCCAGTTATTTGGACCCAAAGATATATTTGCGCAGCATAGAAAACAACCGAAGTATTTCGATGTGGGCGCATCATTTGGCAAGATCTGCGGGTGTAAGGAATTTCTTTACCCGGCAAGCTCATATGCATAAATTACATAATTTAGCAGTAGTAATAAAATGTCGAGAATATATCACGGGGTGTTGATAAACCAAACTTTCACTAAAAAATTAGAAAGTTACCTTTTATATAATTTATTTCCATTGTATATTTTCCATTAATTAAAATATTGTAAATATGTGAATGTTTATTATTAATCCCACA
>JAUOBW010245988.1:0-11320 GCA_032360285.1 Lepidozona retiporosa | reverse complement strand
TCAACCACAATAAACAGCCTTTTGATATTGGGGAACCAGTGAATCTGTGTCGTTTGATGTTAGGGCTCAAAAGGGGCAACTTTTGACCCACATGGCTGCCTGCCGAAAATTTTAGTTTATTGATGTTTTTTGTTGAAAGCTCTTCTATATGCATTGTTAGACTCTTAAGCCTTTTGGTTGTTTTTCTAAAAAGGTCCGGGTGTCCCTTTGTCACTAAGTGCTTGTTTTTAAGGAAAGTAAAATTTTTTTGTCTCAGATACATTTTATTTAAATGTTACACTTTAATGGGGGATGCATCGAGGGGGTGTAGTGCCGTGTTTTTTAATGTTTGATATTTTTACATCTAAACGAGTATTGTTTTAAGAAATAAAAATAACCCTATTAAGCCCTGGATATTTTTGATCTACCAAACCCAAGGGGCGGATTCCGCCCCTCTCTGAAAATTTTGTTGTGTTATTGGTGTTGTTGTATTACTTTGCAGCATGCTACATATGACTGTAAGGAACATTTTGAAAAAAAAAATTCGTTACCGTAAATGATCGATTAAGCCCCCGGGGGCTTATTTGTCAAAATGAGTTTTAGGGTAGGGGGCTTATAAAATTATGCAAAAATCTAGTGTCCAAAAAATAAGTGAAAGTAGACAGTTCACGGTTAAATTAGGTGTTTTGAGGTATATTACAGAGGAATAATTCATTTAACTTGTGATAAAGCCCACGTATACTATGTATAAGGGCATATTCATGACAATATTTTGAGAAAAATAAGTAATATTTGTATGAAATACTTTTCCTAAATATATTTTGGGAATAAATTTATATTTTTTTTTTTAGTCAGACGTCCTATGACGTCATGACGGCCCTTTTTTTGACAGGTGGTTATATCAAATTACATGACTTATTTTATAATTTCTTTGATATAAAGTAAAATCTGGTTTATAAATACGATTTATCTACTGATTGATAAATAGTTTCCCGTTATTTGACCATCGACAATTGCCGCCATGACGTAATTTTTTGGTACTTTGACGTCATAATGTCGGATTTATTTTTCAAATGACGTCAACTTTTTTTGTCCTAAATATGAACCTAGAAACTTTTTAAACCGGTTTTTAACGTTGAAAACGTTCTTACACCCTATTTTGATGATTTGGGTCATAAATAATTTAAACCCATTTAAACGTATATGACGTCATTAATTGTGAAAGCAAATATTTGCTGGGTAAGCTGTTTGACCTAGGGACGGTGACGTCATCAAAATTTTAGGGCTAAAATGAAGAAATAATATTTTAAAAAGGTTCATCCTATTATTTGCTGACTTTGTGTGAAATTTGGCCGAGAAATAGTCATTTTATGGCAAAATTGCTGATTTACAGACAAAAAATGCTGACGTCATCAATATTTTGGACAATAACATATTTTTTTTGGATAAAAATTTAGATCATAGTTCAAGGATACTTTCTACCAAGTTTTATCGAATTCTATTAAGAAAAACAAATTGTATGGAGGGGGCCGAAACGCCCCCCGACCTATTAAACTTCAAAATCGCCCGACCTATGAAGGGTGTTAACAAGAAATAGCGAATTAGGGGTATGCAAATACCTCTTTTACGTCAAACCTAAAAAAAATCATGTCATCTAGAGGGGGCGGAATTCGCCCCCGGGATAAATATGATTAAGCATGCATCTAGTGGTGATTTCCCGTAGCGACTTAAAACATGTTAATTTACCGGACCCGCGGAGATTTAGTGTAGAAAAGGATATCCGAAACCCGATGAATTACCACAACTTCATTTGAGGTCCGATTTTTCTCTTTTTACTTGAGCAGGCATCTAGCGGTGGTTTCCCGTAGCGATGTAAAAACAGTGTTATTGTCTGGTCCAATTGTTTCTTGTGTGCACATCGTGTTAAAAGCAATTTTATTTTTCACATTTACGTTAAGCTGATTTTTACAGGAGAAAAATATTTTTTCTTCAAAAATGTATCGACTTTTATTTATTTTTTGATACAGAAACCAACCATTTTTGGCTTTAGAACCTTATACTGAAATCGAGTGGTTTTAGAGTTACCGACGGGGCTCTCTTTCAGATAAATACGATATGTCTCGTTCAATTTTAAGATGTTAATCATCATCCGAAGGGTGTGACAAAAATTTGGGTCAATTCCAAGGGTCTGGGTCAATATTTGGGGAAAAAGATCTGGTGAATATAAGGGGGTGGTGGTAAACTTTAAAATTTAAGGAGACATCGACGATCGAAACATTGGTCACGCGACAAAAAATGTAATTACTCATATCTAGAATCTCTCATAACTCAAAAACTGTACATTTTTGAGATTTCCGACCAACAGGAATGTTTTGTAGTTTAAAATTCTGATTGAGAAAAAACATCACTTAGATTTTTAAGCAAACCAAAAAAATATGTCTCGTGCCGATAACCACTCAATTTGAGAGGTTCTAAAGCCAAAAATGACTTGCGTAAATTCACTTAACAAATTTTGAAAAAAAATAACCTGGAAAAAATCGGGGTATCGTAAATGTGCCGGGCGATAAAAGATTGACACCCTAATGCATTTAAAAAATAAAAACGCTCAAAATACGTCTTTGCTCATGGAGTTGATATTTGGACAATTGTACCCGAACTATTAAGTATATCTTCCTTTAAATTTTTTCGTTATAGTAATATCGAGAATTAAATAAAATGCAAAATCGAATGAATACATACAACCAATCACTAATTGGACGAGTTAGGTATTTCTGAAAAAAAAATGGTAATTGGGCATAGCAAGAAAATATTTAATTTGGCACAACCAAAAATATTAACTTTGGAGCCTATTTTATTTGGCGATTTTGGGCCAAATTTTTCCAGCACCAGAATTTATCTGAATAATAATAGGCAATCAATAATTTTCCACCCAACTGATTTTGAACTCGAAAAAACATGGAGGATTCATGACCCTCACCTCTCTGCAAAATTATAGAAGATGTCCAAATTTAAAGAAACTTGGCACGATGATGGAATCTATGACTTTACTCTACAATTTCAATGTGTAAATAAATCCATAATGGCGCCAAAAAGTGTTGACGTCAGCATTTGTTAGCAAAAATAAGTCATATTTTTAATTTGGTATAATTTTCTTTTTGCTAATAGATAATTTAATTCTGTTTGTGGCATTTGACAGATAATATATTATATTGAAGATTTAGAAATAGTTAAAAAAAGAAATGGCGGATTTTTGGGTCCAAAGTTTTTTGAAAAAATTGAAATCACGACCAGACCAACGAAGATGGTATAACGTTGATTTTCTCAGGAACGTCTTATTTTATATATATCAGATAATATTTGGGAAATTACAAAAAATTAGTTACATTTACCCCCACCCTACGTCAGATAGAATTAAAATACAATTTCTTTAACGTTTGTGCACACGCGGATTTTTGTTACAGACCATTTTTTATATAGGTCCATAACTTTAAAAAAAATACTCTTATCACGTTTTTTCTATCCAAAAATCGACTAATTTAAGCCATATTTTTTACAAAAATCGCGACATACAATACACATTTCCTGAATTGACGTCATCGAAAATTTAAAAATCATTTTCAAAGATTCTATTTATAAAATTCCAATGTGTCATATTATTATAAACAAAACCTGAAAGTTTCATTCAATTTGGTCCATTCAAACGCTTTTTATAGCGATTTAAAGTTTCATTTTTACATGGAAACGAGGCGGGACTTGATAAACTTGAAATTATGTAGGGTTTTACTGTATCTTTATGGATACATGAAAACATACTTAAATATTTTCAATTTAAACAAAAAAATTGTATGTTAGCAAATTTTTGACCAAAGAATCCGAAAATCTACCCCATTTAAAGTAAAAACCTCTAGACCGAATTTAAGTCTAAAAATGCCATTCGGGAAAGGTGTATTCCAGAAAAAACTTTTCCAGAAAAAAAAATCTTTAGCATGAGCCAAGCATGTTAAAATGAACCGACCTTGCCCTATATCGCAAGGTTGTCATATTTTCCAAGTAATGGTAAATTTAATGGTATAATTGTAGGTATATGTATCTAGATTTGAGATCAAAAATCAAATACAATTATAATATATATATGAAATATGATATCCATAAAATAAGGTTATTTAACTATAAAATTACTACATAATGTTTCATGCTTTCGCAATTTTTCAAGTAATTTGATGCAATGCTTTTGGAATATGCAATATGTAATTTAATTATTTGTTATGTGTTCATAAATAAATAAGTAACAAATATAATCAGTAGTTGTTAATTAAGAATGACGTCACAATTTCAGAAAAACGGATATTATTAAAATATTATAGCTTCGTTAGGTTTTACAGTCTGTTTCGTAAAATTAAATAAGATAATGACTGAGGTTAGCCAAGTTTCGTCGTCTGTCTCATCAAATTCAATTTGAGGATGACTGGAATGCAACGGACAGCTCTTATTCTTTTTGTTGTGACCGACAGATTTGCAGCTGGAACATACAACAGTTGATTTTGTGGCCATCACTGACTTGGTAAATATGAACTGTTTCGATCGCATCAATTTAACAGCAGAGTGAAACCTGTTTTTGTCGAAATTGCTAGAATTCATTTCCAACGTTTTAACGCCTTTATTAAGGCGTTCCCCTGCGTTACAACTAAATACACCATATCCAAATCCAAATAGGTCTGCATGTAATTCCATACAATATACAACAAAACAATGAATTTTAAATTACAGATGAAAGAGTGGTGTTAATATAGGGGTATGCCAAATCACTACTTTAAGCACCCCTTCTAATAAGCTCACATCCTTCTACTCAGAAAAGGAAATCAACTCTAAAAAACATAATACAGTGAAACATCCGTATAGCAGAGACTTTTCTCAGGAACGGATGAACCTCTTTCTTTAGGGCGAACCTCTATGTAGTAAACACCTCTCTGTAGCGGAAAATATTTCGTGATCCCGATGCTGCCCGCTATATAGAGGTTTCACTGTTTATTCTTGTCATTTAGAAAAATTTCAGTTTGAAATAGGACAATTTTTTTATAAGTGCCCCTCCCTCTTTTAAGCGCCCCCTAAAATCTTTAAAAAAGATTATAAGCGCCCTGGGCCTAGAGCTGTATTTTGAGACTCTGAGGGAAGGCTAAATCCCAGAGGAGACCTAACGTGCCATGAGGGGGGGTTAAGGGTTTGTGTTGCAATGTTTCCTCATAGGGCAATCCCCAGTCCAAATGTTATATTGGCGACATTTTCTTACGATATCATTATTCTAATCGTAAGGAGATTTTTCGGAAAAATAAAAAAGAATCTTGGATAATTTTCCAAGCTCTTGTTTTTGTGCAATTATTGTTATTCTTCTTACAGTACATTAGGTTTCTTAAAGAAAAATACTTTGATTTAGTCATCTCAACCTTAATTATTTAAATTTATTTTTAATGCAAAGCAATTGCCATTTTTAGCATTTTTTTCAAATTTTACTTAGTTTTTGAACTAAGAGGAGGGGGCTTCAAGAAAGTAATCAAATAAGAAGGGGCCCTCTGAAAATCTTAAAAAGTATATAATGATATAATATGTGTTTATTAAGGGGGAGGTATTTTCGCCATCCCTTATACATCGATGGGGTGTTGGTGGGTATGGGTATCAAAAAGATAATTACAGAATTTTACCTTGCTAGATCAGCAAACGATTTGTAGAGGGTAAGTGCATGTCTTAGCTTAACCATAGAGTCACTCTACCAAGTCTCACCTTTTTCTTTTTCGATGAAAACATCCAGGAACGTATCTAAAAAGACAATTTTTGTTAATTGCGGACGGAACGCGTAAGTAAGTAAAAATTTATGATATTAGGTTATTTTTGACAATTTCCATTTAATTAAAAGAGTATTTTTGTAGCAATATGCACAAAATTCATAATAATTTTGTATTAGAAAAAAATAGGCTGACCTAAGCCTAAAAACTGTACATTGCATCATACGGTAAAAGCTCTAATAAATACCCTAATCGAGAGTAACCCTCTCCCGACCCTGAATTTAGGTGCGTCTTGAATTACTGATATACTACATATACTAGGTGAAGGTGTCTGTTAGCCATATATTTAAAATTTACATTATTGGTTCAGTTATTGTTGAATTGAATGCCTAATAATAATACGATAAGAGCTCTAACAGGTTAATATGCTATGCCGACGTGGGAGCCGACGTTGTTTGAGCGACGTCAGTTGCTCCTGTGTTGAGATTTTCATCCTAGTCTCACTGTATAGTCTCACTGTGACGTCAGAAATTGCCGACCACAATTTCCAAGGATGTGTAACCTAATCTAAACAAATGGAATATAACAAATATCCTTTAGATAAGTGGTAAAAACATTCATACATTAATATTCATTAAGATTCATGTGACGCTGTTACCTCTTTCCATGAAAATAATTGCTTATCTGCCAAAACCAGCAAGTAATATGTTAATATATATTTACCTATATTTGCTTCAAGAAGCTTGCAATCGTTTCCAATCATCTTTAGTGTCGAAGAGCCATCATAATACTTCTTCTTGTTAAAATTGTTAAATATAAGTTTAATATATAAACTTTAAACCATTAAAATAAAAAGAGAAACTATAAGTTACCAATTGCAATTGTGTCCTTTTGTTTTGTGAACCTGGAGTGAGATGCAGAGCGTGGCTATATGTCGCGTGGCTATATGTCACATGCATGACTATATGTCACATGCATGGCTATATGTCGCGATGCTTTATATATAAACGCGCCTTGCATAATTTTCTATAATTATTACGAGGAATTAACCACTGAGCCACAAAGTGATTCAAATTCTCATATCATTACTGTGATGTCATCATGCCTAGCTCCAAGTTTACATAAGTTTCACAAAATATAGCATATGTGAGTGAAAAAAGTGTTTTCTACGAAATAAAAAGGTACTTAATCTTCAAATGAGCATATAACTTGAGAACCGTTCGAAATTTTTCGAAAAAAAAAAAATCTATGATAATTTTTCATGCTCTTTTATATGACATAATATGGGTGTTTGGATGATGTCGGTTAATCATGTGCCAACATCAAATATAGTTTTAAATTAAGAAAGTAAACAGAATGATAAAAAATTCCAACTAAATGTTTGTCATTATTTATACACTATACTGCTTGTTTTATTTATTCCATCAGTGTCTTTCTTTTTTGTTACAATGAGTTATGATAAAAATTATTTTAAAGGTCACCGGTGTTGTGCCGTCATCATAGCTAATAAAGTGATTCCATATCGGCATTCCTTGCTGACCAGCGCTCAAAATAATATGGGCAGTCAGCGGTAAAATACCACCCAGAATGTAACACGGACAGCTCACGGCCAGTTCCAGGCAGTCAGTTGAATAAAATCCTTCCAATTTTACTACATTTATCTAATATTTATGTATTAATTAATTTATGTATAATTATGTATTAAAGAAATTTGTTTGCATACGTTTATAAAAACTCACGTAAAAACAATAAAACTCCCCCCAAAAAGGACCCCCCTGATCTCGCTATGAGCGGTCAAGTTGACAGCTCAAATCTCTTTCATTATTTCGAGCGCTGGCCGACGTCAATTTTCAAAAATTCAGAGGGCTGGAGACAAACTTATTTTTATATTGATCAATCTCTTTGAAATCGAAACAATTGAATAAGCGCCTGGGTGCTTAACCAAGGCAAGTGCATGTAAAATATTCTTGAATCACTTTGTTAAATAAGAGATGCCTAAGTGTAAAAAAGACAGAAAAACATGCCTTTTATAATACTGCTCCAATTGGTAGGCTAAATATCCACATCCGATTGTCCGCAATGCAGTAGCGATTTTGTCTTCCATCTTTCTTTTGTTAATAGCGTCGTATACAAATTTCCATAAATATCTATGAAGCGCAAGTATGAGATGAAGACTACAAGGGGGCATTAACTGTGTAATAAATGCAAAAAAGAGATACGGTGCCTAAAATATATAAAAGAAAATGAAGGTTAGTTTTTTTTTAGAAATTAATTAATTAATGACCAGGAATATTCCATATTTTGAGTACAAATCCCCTATATCATTTTTGAATGGTTAAAAAAATTTAATACCTTAGTCTGATTTTTTAGAAATGAAAATTAAGGAAAATTATCTGATATTAAGAAAATAATGGTAAAAAAGCAACCTCGGAAATATCATCAAACTCTTAAAAAAATCCTAAGGCCAAGTTCATTGCCTTTCTGTTTTGCGTGCCACATCATAATTAGGAGCACCCACCAACCTCCTGAACGAAGATCTACTATTGTGATTTCATCATCCACTTCAAGTTTTAACTCTCATAAATGAGAATGGGAGAATAATTTTTATGACCAATAAGAACACACACAACCAACAACAGATAGATATCGATGTGATAGAAAATAAAGAAATTCTATGATAACAATAAAAATGATGATAATAATAATAACAATAACAACAACAATAACAACAACAGACATTTCAACTAACTTGAGAACCGATGAAGGGTTTTCCAAAAAATAAAAAGATTATTGTATAACTTTTCAAACTCTTTCATAACGAGACCAACTTATTTTTATAGTGCCCACCCTCTTTGACTAACCATTTGCAATCTAGTAGCATCAAATTATCTATTGACACCTCTGTGAAATAAGGCAAAAATAAACTTAAATGACAAGGTTCTAAAAGTTAAACTAAATCGCAGAAATTATAAAAACAAATGAACAAAATTAACTAATAACCCACTGCCCATAATGAGTCTGAGTGAAACTCTAGAGATTGTCAATTATTAGATTCTACAATGTGTTTACCAGCAGAACTTCCAAATAAATTTTGTTCTCGTACAGTTTTTGGCTTTCCTTTTACACGTTTTAGTTTATTCCATTCATTTGATTTTGTTTTACAATGATAACATCCAAAAGTGGCTGTACATTGGCATTGTCCAATAATATATTTTATAAAACATAAATCCGCAACGAAAAAACAAAATTAAATTGAAATGCTCCTGAATACCATTAATTCTCTAATTAATACCATCTTGCATTAACTTTGTAACCTCGTCATAATGCTCCTTTACGTGTATATCAAGCATCTCTCGTGTTTCAGAGCCTCTCCAGTAAGTCGATATAAACTGCCCATATGGCCCATTTACAAGATTTCTGATATTCAAAATCGAATATGACGTTTGTTCTGTTGGAAAACGACTAGCACCTCGAAAATTATCCCCAGTCAGGCGTAAAATAATTGTCCGGCTATTTACATCGAAATTCTTATAAAGTTCACCATCATGCTCAATAAGAAATTCTTTCACACGAATCTGCTTTTCAAAAGTTAGAAATTCAAATTCCTCAAATAACATTTTAGTTGACACAATATACTGTAACGTTTCTAATAATGAAGATGAAACTCCCATGCAATTACATTTACAAGTTGGGTCATTATCATGACAATGATTAATTGTGCCAACATCCAAGTTTGAGCAAAAATGTTGTACTTTTATCATACAGCGGGAGAGTTACCTGATTGCCTAGAAGGATTTTCCGCAAGCTCTTATAACCACGCTGTGATAGGTCACATTTCCCAATTAACATTTCCGCT
This sequence comes from Lepidozona retiporosa, assembly GCA_032360285.1. Taxonomy (NCBI): domain Eukaryota; kingdom Metazoa; phylum Mollusca; class Polyplacophora; order Chitonida; family Ischnochitonidae; genus Lepidozona; species Lepidozona retiporosa. The sequence continues at coordinate 1,708 of JAUOBW010245988.1, read as the reverse complement.
GTGTCATGCAAAGAAAGTTCGACTGGTTGTGTGGTTAATTTCACAGTTTTAGTAAAATGTTTGAGAAATTTAGGGCAATCTAACAAAGCTTCATCCATTATGTTGCTATACTCCTCGCATAGATGAGTTATATAACCTTTAAAAATAAAAATAAAATGTTTATCTGTTTTTAGTGGCATTGTTCTCATATTATGAATAATAGAATTCAGACAACCCTAAGTAAAACCACTAACTTCACAGCCATTAATTGGAAATAATTTAAGCGAAGTTGGTTCTTTAGGCCCAACCAACCTTATTAAAAATAAGAAAAATAATGTTATATATAAGTTATATGAACATACACCTTATAATATAAGAATAAACAAACTTATTTTAGTAAATATAACTTTCACATAAAAAAATTAAAGGGATCCCCAACTTTTTGTTTCGTCAAAAAATCTTTTTCCGTTCTCGAGATATTTTATATTTTGTGAAAGTGAAACTTGTGACATCACAGAGCTAGGCTTAATGACATCACAACTTTTAAAAATGGCATCTCTGATATGAGCTCAGTAAATATTTTAATGTCATCACGATCCTATCATTAGCGTGAGTTATTTTTTGGTAATATTGGATCAATAACTCTAAAATTTCCTATAGCTCTGTGATGTCATAGATATATACTATGTGATGTCATGAGTTTCACTTTCAGTTTCACAAAATATGAAATATTTGGAGAACGAAAAAAAGATTTTTTAACGAAATAAAAATCATAGTACTCCATATCGGAAGACCTTTAATCTAAGCCAAATATGCAAAAACGGTTGGAGATCCCTTTAAGGCCTTCCATAAATAGTCATAAAATGAATTATAGCAATTTCAGTCCTCTGAATTAACGTCAGCATGCGGCAATGCCGATGTGGTTGCCGACGTCGTTTGAACGATGTCGGCTATTTTCATGCCGACGTCAAAAGATAGTTTTAAATTAAGAGACAAAGCGGAATAATAAAAAACTATTATGTCGCCGGCGTTGTGCTGACGTAAATTCTAATTGATTGGTTCTACGTCCGCATATAATTGCCGACGTCGATTTCCTTAAATTCAGAGGGCTGCAATTTAAACCAACAAACTCATTGTTATTTTCAAATTATGTAGAATGACAATTTTCATATTTTTATATTATCATGATCCAATATTATTGAAAAAAAACAAAACAGAAAATAACTGAAGAAAATCACCCCCTGATGGGTGAAAATAAAAAAAATTCTGACCTCCTCCCTCACCAGGCAACCGCCATGCTTGAAAATGGAAATTTTCTGACTCCCCATAATTTATCGCGGTATTTTAAATTTCAGCCATAATTCGTTTGCAATTAATGAATAAAGTAATTTTAATTTATGCAGAATTTATACTTTGAAACCGTGAATCCAACTGAAAAAAGCTTTACTTTGAGGGGTTTACTATCCCTTCATATTTCAATTTCCAAAAATTTTTAAATTTCAATTAAATGTCTACATATTAAGGGATCACAAAATACTTTGACTAGTTGGGATTATATTAAAGACAATAATAAATGATGAATAATGCTTTTTATTTTGTGTAAAAATCTTGAACGGTTCTCTAGAGATCGGTGTTTTAAATTTTCAGCGTAAATGTAAACAGATTTCCTTCATAAAAATATCAGAAAATATAAATATGACGGTTACGAAAAGTGTTTAAACACTGTATT
>JAUOBW010245877.1:0-11580 GCA_032360285.1 Lepidozona retiporosa | reverse complement strand
CACAAGTATGTTATAATCAATTTTAAGAAACAAGTTCAATAAGAAGAGTTTGTTCATGCTCCAAAAATGTTACATAGTTCGCACACCTCTCTTTTTAAAGGGGGATTGAAGATTTTAACGGATTTAATTCAAACTTTTAATGAAGTTTTGTTAAAATAAAATTAATAACTTATCTTTTTAAGATGTGTTTTTAGTTAAAAAACACCAGGAATGCATGTTTTAGGCCTTTTAGTTTGTTTCAGTATTACAATTAGTAAGAAATAAAAATCTCTAATTAAAAAGGTGAGGCTTCTAAAATTTCGAAAAATGGAAGGGGTTATCCTAAAGAGGGTGGATAACCAGAAATTTAAAAAAGGGGACTTGATTGCAAATGGGGGTGATCTTAGAAGGGGGTTGGGACCCCCTTACGAGCTATATGTGTTAAAGACTTTTAGCATTTTCTAAAAAAATGCATAAGAAAATTTGTTATAAAGTTTATGGTCTGGTTGAATTTTAGACCAACCGGGAATAAGTTTGGGCATTATTAAGTTTGGTACCATTGGAAGCAGAATATTGTGTAGATTGACATACTAAGATTCTCAATCGTAACTCTTTAGTGAAAAAACGATTATGACGTCACACAGCTATGGCAAAAGGGGGGATTTTTTAAAAAGGGGCCGTGGGCAGATTTTTCCTCTAAAAAAGTAAAATAGTATGGCCCAGGGGGTCTGGGGCTTAAATGTCACGTTTTGGCCATTTTTAAAACCTTTTGACGGATTTAGTTCAAACTTTTAATGAAGTTTTGTGAAAATAAAATTAATAACTTATCTTGTTAAGATGCGTCTTTAGTGAACACCAAAAAAACACCAGAAATGCGTGTTTTTAGGTCTTTTATTATGTTTCAGTATCACAATTAGTAAGAATTAAAAAGTTCTAATTAAAAAAGGGGTGTCGGCTTCTAAAATTCTAAAAGGAGGGGGGTTATCCTAAAAAAGATAAGAATGAATAAATAAGATAAGAATGCTGTCAAACAAAATTTACATTTACTTTTAAATAAAAATGGAAAAACAACGCAGTCATAATGAACTAAAATAAAAACACGTAAAAACCCTGCACAATAAAACATACTTGGTTTTATAGAACTTACCAAGTGGATACAATTTCGCGTGCACATAATAACAAAAACACGTTAAAACACACTTGGTTTTATAGAACTTACCAAGTGGATACAATTTCGCGTGCACTTAGTTTCGCCGCGAAAAAATTTAGTTTTCACGTGGATTTTAATTTTGCGGTCAAACAAAAGAGAATTTACAAAATGTTATTTAGAGATATTATACTCTTTTTAAATCAAAGGTTTTCAAAATTTCAAAAACATAAATTCTACATTAAAAGACAGAAAAAACCTCTGTGTAGCGGACACTTTATAGCAGACACATCTTTATAGCGGACATGATTTAAAGGTCCGGATTGACGTTTCCCCCTGAAATTCACCTCTCTAAAGCGGACACTTCCCAAAAAAATGCCAAATATATCAAATTTCAAAACTCCACCATTTTCCCAATACTAAATTGCAAAACTATATATAAATGAATACACGGTTTTAATTACAGAATCAATTTAATATTCAAGTTGCAATAGGTCTTTTTTGAAAGTGTTTCGTCAAATATTTCAATATTACAGTATATGTTTCCACATTTAATTAATACGAAAAATATTATTATATTTAGAATGTTTTATCTCTTTTTACTTTTTTCTTTCTTTTTACATTGCCTCGCTCAAGAAATTTGCGAGCAAAATTTTAAAGGAACGTCATTTCGCAAAAATTTATACTCGCGAAACGCATTTTTTTCGACTCGTGAGAATAAATGTTCGCGAAAATTAGAAAAAATTAACTGTTCCGTGATACTGAGTTTTTATTACTATACAATGAGATTAAAATTCGCCGTTTTTGGCAAAAACCGTGAAATTAAATCTACGCAAAATCAACAAAGAATGGACTAACCGTGACATTAAATCTACGCGATTTTTTTCTTTTGAGCGATTTGTTTCACTAATATCTTGTGTTTCTGAGAGAAAAACGCAAACCTGTTCCAAGCAATATATTGTAACATTAAATACGCAGTTAATTCAGAATAATTTAAGACAGTATATTTTGGCGAGAACTACTTTTGATGAACGTTCAAAAATAACTTCTTTGTTTAATTTTTGCCGAGAACTAACTTTGGCGAGATATAGATTTTTTTTTCATTTTTGGCAAGAACTAATTTAAGCGACTCGTCAATCATTATAATTTTGGCGAGAACTTATTTGGCGAAGTATAGAAAAGAATCAATCAGAAAAAATAGATGAAAGTTTTTAAAACTGTGTTTTCTGTCTTTTCATGTGGAACTTATGTAACAAATTTATAATTTTAGATTTTTAGCATTTTTTTGAGCACGAAATAATTTTTCTTAAAATTTGTTGTCCCATGAATTCGTTTGTTAAATTTGATAACAAATTACCTCGTGCAGTTTTTGGACAAAAATAATTATTTTTGTAGACGACCAAAAAATGCTAAAATTTTAGCATTTTAAAGAAAGAAAAAAACGCTTCTTAAATATTTTGTCCCATTAATTTGTTTCTTAAATTTGACAACAAATTACCTCGTGCGGTTTTGAGACAAAAATAATTATTTTTGTGGACGATAAAAAATGCTAAAGATCTTTAGCACTTTTGGAGCACTAAAAAAACGCTTCTCAAAAATTTTTGTACCATGAATATGTTTCTTAAATTTGATAACAAATTACCTTGTGCAGTTTTTGGAAAAAAAAATTATTTTTGTGGACGATAAAAAAAGCTAAAGATCTTTAGGAAAAATGTAACTTTAAATGAAGCTACAGGGTTATTGTCCCGCTAAGAATTTGTAAGAAATCACTTTCTATAGACAATAGGCTATAGAGAACACGTTAATTGGGCCGAAGAAATATAAGTCAAAATAGTAAAGTCAAAATACCTGAGAGCCCTGACTAAAGTTGGTTGTCGCCTAATAAGGTTCCGGGGGTCTATTAATCACAAAGTCTAACATTAGCCACATTATTCAATAAGTGCTTGTTTTATAATACATAATATGTTATTGATGCCTCATTTACACTTTACTGTCCATAATGCTAGAGTTTTGAAATGATTTGTATTGCATGAACTTAGTGGCTTATAACTTGTTATTGTTTTCATTAAGTTCTATTATTCAAAATTTCCCTTTTCTAGTTTGAAAGTTATTTGCTTTTTCCGGGGATCCAGTAATAACTGCTCTTGGTTTTTTATGGATGTTCTTTGTTGAAAGCTCTTCTATGTGCATTAAGACTCTTAAGCCTTTTGGTTGTTTCCCTAATAAGGTCTGGAAGTCCATTAGTCACTAAGTGTTTTTTTCCCAGGGAGGCACCCAGTATTTGATGCAATATCAAGTAATGGTTGATACAATACATATAAGACCTGTTATTCACCGAGAGTTTATTTTTACAGGGTTCGTTTGGTGCTGTGTGCAAGTGTTTGTGCCATAAAGACAATTCTTTCTATGTAAGTAGTATATGTCTTGAATGTTTAACGCCTTACATGACTAACACCCTCTAAAGACCTAACTTCTTTACAAACATAATGGACTATTTTTTCATTACATATCACATGAAGCATGATTTGTCAGTTTCTCATATATTGTTGTTCGCAAAAAATCTAGTTCTCGATTTATGGGCCAAAAAGCTCTCGGCCAATTAGATTGCTTGATTTTCAAAATCAGTAATCTTCAAAATCACTTTTTTATTTTTATGATTTTTATCACAGTGTTGTCAAACCATAAGGTGAGAAAATCGACAATGTGATTGAAAATTAAAAATTATTGGGGTGATTTTTTCAAAAACATACATTACATTAGATTTTTTTGATTTTCTGCATGATGTTAAAATATGAACAATTCTCTATCGTCCTGAGAAATCTGCATGTTTAGAAAAATCTAGTTCAATTTTCAGTGAAGTTCTTGCATCCTCAAGTATGAAAGTTACAGAGCCGGATTTTAAAAAAAGGTCCTGTTTTTCGGTATTGAGCTTCAATTTGCGGGCCTAATCAACATTTTTGAATTTTTCTAGAAATCTGTTCTTTAAGTTCTTTATGACCACCTACCCAAACCTCTTTTTTGGGAATGATTTTAGGACCCTGAAAACAGGGTAATAATAAGGTGTAAAATATCATTTTTTCAATTTTTTTAATTCTCATTTAAATAAAATGTTTAAATTTTATCTATATTATTACCTGTTGAAAATATATTTTGGGTCCTGGTCCTTATTTAGGACCCGTAAAACAAGGTTTCCAGGCCTAGCATCTTTTTTTCAATTTTTTCTAAAGACAGTTTTTTTTAAATTTGAATGAAGTTTGTCAATCAAAGATGTAGTTTTTTTTTCAAATTATTTTTGGTAATGACTGATAATATCTCCAGATGTTTTTTAATTTATTTCGAAAAAAATTCTCGTTTCCCGGTTACGGGCCCGAATATGCCCAAAAATGGCTATTTTGGGACCGGAAATAAGATTATTTCAATTTTCTTGAAAACGGTGCTATAAATTATTTTTTAAATTTGCATGATGTTAGAGGCTTATAGAGGGCTTCTTTTGACACAAATGGGCACCTGTCGAAAATCCTCGATTTTGAATAATGGGACCCAAAGAAACCGAATTCTAAAGATTAAGTCAATTTTTCGGTTTGATGTCATGATGTATTATTATCTCGGGGAACCAGTAAAGCTTGGCTTGATTGAATTAAAATAAGCCTTGCAAAGGAACTATTTGTGGTAGAAATATTTATGTCTAAAAAATTGTTGTTTTATCTTTTCCTTAAGCAGCTGTCCATCACTGTTTTGTGTATCTATGTCGCCTTGAAATAGGAATTCAGTGTTTTACACAGAAAGGGATGAAAATAAATGACCCTTATCACTTCTGTCATACGTTTTTAATCGTCTTAAACGTATCTCCTACCATTTTTGCAGGTTTGGCTAAGAATAAATGTCTTCATAAATGGAGTACTATGTTTTTTATTTCGCCAAAAATTCTTTTTTCGTCCTCAAGGTATGTTATGTTTTACGAAAGTGAAAGTGAAACTTATGACATCACAACATAGTATAGAACTATGACATCCCAGAGCAATAAGAAATAATTTTAAGTTTTGTTATAACTGAACCAACATTCGAAATATTGTTCTGATATTTTTCTAAATTAACTCATATCATTGATTGGATAATGATTATATAAAAAAATATTTACTGAGTTCATATCAGAAATGCTATTTTTAAAATTTGTCATAACACTGTAATATCATAAGTCCACTACTGTATCACTTTTTTGCAAAAATTCATTATATCTTGATATGACGAAAAAAGATTTTTAGATGAAATAGAAAGGTGGTCAGGATTAGCGGTTAAGGTACTTGGCATAGAGTCAAAGGTTCGGGGGTTCGAACCCCAGCTGTTGCCACAAGTTATACTTAACATTTCGATTTGATTATTAACATTTTCGATTTCGATCTCTTCAGCTTATCCATAGCACAAATGGGTGCTTTAAATAGAACCAGCACCAAGACCCGTGACCCGTCTGGAAATATCGTCAAATTGACAATTTGTCGGTTACCAGGTTAAAACACAAAACTTACTTAAAACTTAAAGCATGTGTTTCATTTTTGAAGGACTTTATTTTGAGCCCAATATGTAAAAACGGTTGGTGATCCCTTTAATATATATCCAAGCAATCATAAACTCATTGTTTCGAACATTTTCTTTAAGGCTATGAAGATTATGAGCAAAAAAAGGTTGATGAGAAAAAGTGGATTGATGAGTAAGTCGTTTGAATTTGATTTTTAAGCTAACAATCATTTGTGTGGGCAGACACATTCCGTTCCTCAATATTGCTAGCCTAGTCAAATCATGAATACCTGGGCAACTAATGCCACACAACACAACACACTCAATGTACTAAAATACTTAATTATTATTTTGGTTTATTGATTTTTTGAAAAAGTAATTCATATTTTTTCATAATTGTTCCAATAATTGACATTATAAAACATAGTGGCCACACTGATCAAGTTTTAAGTAAATTTTACATGAAGTTAAGATTACATCTTTTGACACATAGAATACAATCTGCGATAAGCGGTCAAATGCCGCCCAGAATGGAAATAACAGTTTTATCCAAATTAAAATGAAATCCTTCCATTCCTACTATGTTCAATTATATTTATCTTTGTAAATAAATAAATCATTCCTTTCTTTGATTGATGACACAGCAGTCATTTTTATTATTTTAAGTTGTATTGAAGAAATTTGATGAAATACGATACGTTTATAGAAAACACTCCTAAATGGTAAAGACAATGACCCCCCCCCCCACAAGATTTGATAGACCTAATCTCGGGTGTGGGTAGTCAAGTTGACCGCTTAAATTTATTTCGTTATTTCACCGTACAATAATGAATTTCAACAAAAAGTAGACTAATAAATCAAATCCGAAAAAGTATGATTATTCAAGTGTGTATATGAGGCCATATTGTTGAATAGCAGTTGATTATTATTTGTTTTGTGATTTTTAGTGAGACACCCAAGAGCTGCTAAAAGCAATCCTCTGGCACCACTCAATCGCGAAATTGCAATCTTAAAAAAGATGGACCATCCAAATATAGTCAAACTTATTGAGGTCAGATCGTTCTCTGGTGTTTACCTGTGATTTGATATTTCAAAAGAACGCATTAAGGGATTTTGATAATTTTTGTATGCTGATATAACACATGTTTCCCTTATCCTGGGCAATCCATATTTGTGAAAAAATGCTGGTTCTCGATATTTATAACCCAGAATTTTCTCGGCCAATCAGAATGCTCGATTTTCAAAATCTTCTCCAGAACGGCTTTCATGTTTTTTTATAATTTTTGGTATGGTAATATAACACTATAGCAACATTCTAGATTTATAGCCTGAAAATTCTCTTGACTAACCCTTAAGCTCTAAGCACTTGTTATAGATATACGTGGCTCAGACTGAGCACTTCTGGAAAAATTCCTGTTTTCAAATTACATAACTTAATGAATCGTTAATATTTTTCCATGACATAAAAAACATTTTAAAGTCTAATATATGCTTGTTTAATAACACCTTACCATGTGAAAAAAATATTACTTAAATTTCCTGATTTTATTTTTCCAAAATTGGTCGAAATCTGCCTTTCTAGCCCAAAATATTGATACCATAATGTGGTATATGTTAAGAGACATTGTCAATCGAGTAATGAACATGCAATAATTATTTGCTGAAAATTTGAAGAAGTTGTTCATCAAGTAGAACAGGAGAAATAAGCTTCGGAAGTCTCTGTTGATTTTATCGGTGAAAATGGTGGTCAATTTGTTTGTTATTGTTCTCCCAAAGTCTGCAGCTCTCAAAACCAACAGCCGATGTTTGTTTATCAAAACTTTACGGAGAATCTATTTACCATGGTCTAAACTCAGGTTCTTGCTTCGTATTGCTGTAAATCATAATTTTATTGCATGCTAAGTTATTTTTCCCAGTAATCACCAGAAATAGTCTGAGCCACTCTCCACGAAATCCCGAGGATAACCGGGAATCGACCTTTAAGGGCGGGCTAATTGGATTGCTCGATTTTCAAAATGTTATATCTCTGGAACTGCTTGACTGTTTTTGAAAAAATTACTATCTATTTTGTTATCACGTGTCAAAAAAAGGCGATCAGGCGTCACTAACAGTTTATGCGGTTAGTGACATCTGTTTGTTTTTTTAGTGAAATAATACCAAAAGATTTCGCTAATTTTTTTAGGAAAAATCTAATTTTATCGGAAAAAATATTTTTAAAAGTTGGGAGGTTCAGTTAAGAGTTACTTGTTTTAAACCTGTTTAATCCTGTTTCAGGTAATTGAAGATGTTCAAGTTGATAACATTTACATGGGTAAGTAGGTTCAAATATTTTACTCATTCACTGGATAAGGTGTTTTAGATAGATTGATATGTAATCCAAATCTCATGCTGGTCAAGTTAAGTTGAATATTACCTTTTCACCCACACATCTAAACCTATCACACATTTATTTAAGTTTATATAGGCAGTTGAATAAGTGCCTTTATACAATCAAGTATTGTCTGTTCTAATAAAGTTATTTGCCAAAAAGTCTTGAAAATTTATCCGTAACCGTTATTACATTATTATTTATTTAGACCCCTAGCGAAGCCGATAGGGGTCCTATAAAATCACCACTGCAGGGTTTCCCCATGAAGCCAAATTTCGACGTTGTTCTCCCCTTCCCACAAAATGACTCCCCCATGGAAAACATGTACTACCTCATGAAAACATGTGCCCCACATATAAAATTGGTGTCTAGGTAAAAACACAAAAACTACTGAGAGTAATTTTTTGTTATTTTATCGATTTTTGGGGGCCCTGTACTGTATTTTTTTTTATGATGTTAGATGGCTATAGAGCGTTTTTTGACCCCACATGGGCACCTGTGGAAAATCCTCGTTTTTGAATAATGGGACCCAAAGAAAGCGAATTCTAAAGATTAAGTCAATTTTTCCAAATTCGGTTTGATGTTATGATGTATTTATTATCTCAGGAAACTTGGCTTGTTTTTAAATTTTGCGTGATATTAGAGGCTCATAGGGGCTTCTTTTTACCCATATATACCCTTGTCGAAAATGCTAATTTTTGAGTACTGGGCCCCCAAAAACCACACAAAAATTACATTTTTCCAAATTACAAATTTTCAAGATTAAGTCTATTTTTCAAAATTCGGTTACAGGTCATGATGTATTATTATCTCAGGGAACCAGTGATCTTGGCTTGTTGCAAATAATTTTAATGTATTTATTTGATTCATTGTATTTGAAATATTATTTAAAATAAATAAACACAGACGAGCCTCACCAACCACCTACTCCACCAGACCCCATCGTGGATCAAAATGTCATACAAAATATATCTTTCAATAAACTTTATTTATTTTCATTTTAGTATTTGAACTGGTTACAAAAGGGTATGTGAGTTATAATATTATTATTTCACTTTATTTTTGTGCCCGGAACGATAACATGTGGATTTTAAGGCTATAATACACAGATTTATCATAACATTTTTTTAGTATCATTGTTCTGATTATGGGTAGGTTGATAGACGATAAGATTTTCTTTTCTAAAGGGATTCGTTAAGTACTCTGACAAGTTGAGTCTATAAAAGAGAATAAAAAATTATGAAGAATGTTATTTTGTTTTGTGTAAAAATCTATAACGGTTCTCTAGATAACGGTGTTTTAAATTCCGATAGTAAATGTAGACTGGCCATTTTTCATGGGGGTAAAATTACTGCCCAACCAGACTTTCTTAAATAACTTTTGACGACTTATTCGCCTAGTTTTATAACTTTTTGACTTTTAATATTTATCTTTTACCTTTATGCTTGCAAAATTTGGGCATCATACGCACATGGGATGGGGGCATATTAATTAACGGGCGTCAGAAGAAAAAAAAAAAAAAATTTTATCAAAAATGTTTAAAAATATTTCCTATCTGTATGATGTTACGGACTAGTATACCAGATATCATAGTGAATAACTCTATTAAAAAAATTGTATATCCAATTTAGTGTAAAAAATAGCGAAATATTGATATATTCAAAGAAAATGCTGACGTCATCTAAATATTAATGTTATTGTAGTATATCAATTTATTTTGGAAGGAAAATAGATAGTTTTCAACAAATAAAACAATTTTAGTGAAAAATTGTCAATTTTGGCCTAAAAAATTGTAGTAAACAAACAAGGTTAGGGTTAGGGTTATATTTTTTTCACATTTTATGTCCAATTATGACGTCATAATTAGGGTGAATTGTTAAAATTCGAAAATATAGCATTTTTCCAGTCATATGTAAAAAAACTGTATATAGAAATCTATTTTTGTTCAAAAGTTATTGTTTGGAAAAAATGTTCGAAATTGGCGAAAAATAACAACTTTTCACTCTAACATGCTGACGTAAGCAAAAAAAATGTAATTGTTTTCAAAATATTTTTTTTTTTTTAGAAACTAGACATGATGTACTATATATTCCCACCAAATATCAAGATTCTATCTGTACCCAGTCAGAAATTAACTAGGGGATAATTTTACCCCCATGCATAACCGCCCAATATTTTTGAAACTTTTTTTGACAAAACATTCCAAATATTAATATCTACAAACTGACTAAAAATGTGAGAGATATTCTTCCAAATTGCCGGCCATCCAACTTAATCTTTTTTAGGACGTCGGTTGCCAAAATATGAATATATATTATTTTTTTGTTGAGTGAGATTTTTTGGCAAAATGTAATTTTCCTTGTATTATTATCGTTGTATAGTCTTGATGAACTCTACCTTTTAAAAGACGAAGTCAGACACCTTATTTTTTCACAATAAGTAAAAAAAAAGGTAAAAAAAAATAAATCTAACCCACCATTATTATGAATTAGTGTTGAATGAACAATTTTGTATATTTTCAGCACCTTTATAAGTAGTGACAAAACTTACTAATTTATTGTGGTAAATGTGGCATCAATGCACATACTCACACTGTTACAGATATCACATACCAACAGGGGAAATAAAACTGACATATTTCGGGAAAAATTAGTGTTGTACAGATATATGTATCTAAAAATGCTGAATTTCGCCTTTCCTAAAAAAAATTGCTTCATGCATGATAAATCAGTTTTTGTGACGGAGTGGCTTACTAATGAAATAATTACCTAAAGATAACTGAAAGAGTAAAAAGATTTATATCCTTGGTAGAATTCCTAGTGTGTGCATGCAAAAAGATAGTCGAGTATAGTCCCTGAAAATAATATAAAGCCATACAATTACAATGGAAATCTAAGGTGTGGCAAATCAATTAATATCTTTATTGCTCTTTCTTATACATTAATTAACAATGGAGTTAAAAAAAGGTATTCCAACGAATAATACTGACACGAAAAACATCACTTCCGACATCAGTAAAATATAGGGCTTTATCGAAAATATTATTCCTGTTATAAGTAAATCTGGAGCTTTTCACCAAGACAAATAAAACCTATTGAAGAACAATACATTGCAATAAAGATAGTTGTACAGAACACGATAATGCTGTACACTGAGTTACCATGACAGCCGTTGACAGTGGGCTAACAGTGGACATTATCCAAAATTTGATATCACCAAAATACTATGGATTTAGCCATTTAAATTCCTGGCTCATTAAAAAAAGTCTATATCTTGTTTCATTCAAATGTTAAGGATGTCTGACCGACATACTTTCAACAGAAACAATTAGTGCAGTTGAAAAATTACCTAATATTTTTGGAAAATATTCATTTTTGGGATAGATTTATAGTAAATCTCAAAATTTAATGTAAATTTCGGTCATGATGTTATATATGATGATTATTATGTCTAGATACTAAAATGGTTTATCTTTTTTTTCTTTTTTATTTTGACCTTTTTTAGCAATATTTTACTGAAAGTCAACGAAATTTAACCGATTTTTGGCATTTTTTAAATATTTTTTTTACTTCGA